>JAVIAB010000047.1:36867920-37018275 GCA_032433765.1 Megaustenia siamemsis
TCATATTTATAAGGTGGCAAAACGGACCAAAAGTAAAAATAAAAATAACTAAACATAGGAACCAATGCCATCCATTGACTGGTACAGAAAATTATGTTTTGTTGATTTAATTTTTTTGAATTATGAGTTGGAGGGAACATCATTGTAAGTAGATAACATTACAGTAGAGATTCAGTGAGATAAACAAACATCCACGCAGAATGATGATGTAAACTGATACAAATGAGGTTTATTGTAATAATCAGTAAATTTGTGATTGAAAACTCATGAAATATGTCTGTTCTATTTATTACAAGAACTTTTCCACACTTGTTACAGGGAACTTTATTTTACAACTATCATGCACAGGCATGAACAAAATGATAGCAGTATACAGACGCTCAAATAATATAATACAATACAATACAATACAATACAATACAATACAATACAATACAATACAATACAATACAATACAATACAATACAATACAATACAATACATTACAACACAACACAACACAACACAATATATATAATATAATATAATGTAATGTAATGTAATGTAATGTAATATAATGTAATATAATATAATGTAATGTAATATAATATAATATAATATAATATAATATAATATAATATAATATAATATAATATAATATAATATAATATAATATAATATAATATAATATAATATAATATAATATAATATAATATAATATAATATAATATAATATAATATAATATAATATAATATAATATAATATAATATAATATAATATAAATAATATAATATATATAATATAATATAATATAATATAATATAATATAATATAATATAATATAATATATAATATAATATATAAATAATATAATATAATATAATATAATATAATATAATATAATATAATATAATATAATATAATATAATATAATATAATATAATATATAAATATAATATAATATAATAATATAATATAATATAATATAATATAATATAATAATATAATATATATAATATAATATAATATAATATAATATAATATAATATAATATAATATAATATAATATAATATAATATAATATAATATAATATAATATAATATAATATAATATAATATAATATAATATAATATAATATAATATAATATAATATAATATAATATAATATAATATAATAAATATAATATAATATAATATAATATAATATAATATAATATAATATAATATAATATAATATAATATAATATAATATAATATAATATAATATAATATAATATAATATAATATAATATAATATAATATAATATAATATAATATAATATAATATAATATAATATAATATAATATAATATAATATAATATAATATAATATAATATAATATAATATAAATAATATAATATAATATAGTGGCCAGACTTTCAACATTCTGTAATGAATGCTACTGACGAACTAAAATTTAAGTTACTGGTTTTTGTTTTTTTATGACTGCAGAACACCACACGATGAGTTGACTTCCTACTGTTTTATCGCTCAGTGTTCAAAAACAAAAAAAGGTGATTAAACACCCCCTCCCCCAATCCCCAATGTTACTCTTTCTTCCATTCAGCGATTTCCTCATACTCTTCAATAAGAAGTGACAGGAGAGTATTTTGTTTAAATTGTTTCATCATTGTGGACTCCTGGGTTTTGCCTTGAATTATCTAGGTCAGGAATGTAGGAGGTGGGTCTGCCTTTATTCATACTCACATTCGCTCTATAATGGAAATTTGCTTTTTCATGCACAACGTATTTTCTGGCGGAAATAGATTATACCTTCGTCAGCCGCATTTATATCTCTTTAGGGAATTTGCACGTCGTAGGCCGCTTTCACTAGAGTAATTAGGAATCTAAAGGAGCGAAATTGTTGTGTGTGCGACATTGTTGTGTGCTACATCATCGTAATGGTTCATCATATATCCCTAGACCGGCCATACGCTAATCTTACGGTCTGTTGTTTGATGTGCGACGGGGATAATCTGACACACTAACTGTGTGTCTATATGTTCGGAATTGGAGTCAACAACGATGGCCTAACATCATCAAGCGCTACACATTTTTAAAAAAAATGACGATCATCATTTTCAATAGGACGTGAACTTCCGGTATATGGTGGATAGTGGATAGGCGGCGGGAACAATTGAAGGCTATGCATGAAAAGTGGTCCTTGTTGCAGTTTCCTCATATTCCAAGTCCGGCTTGTTGCAGGAGCTACTGAGTTAAGTGCTCTGTGCACACAGTGAGCTGTGTGTCTCATCCATTTTGATCAAGTTTCGATATTCCAATTGTTTACGATGAATGATGATATCGTATGACAGGGAACAGTTGGCTATGTTCACTTTCTCTGCGGTTTCGCCTTATGTCTTTTGGCGTATGCTGAGACTGCTACGATGGGGACTACAGTTACCTTTCTTTGTTTGGGAAATGAGATATTAATTCGGATGATTACGCTGGCACGGGCGGTTGAGCAATTCTGGATTTTAATTCGTTTACAGTGATACGGGGCCTTCCATAACCAAATAACCAAATAGTATAGCAGTACAGTACAGTACAGTACAGTACAGTACAGTACAGTACAGTACAGTACAGCACAGCACAGCACATTACAGTACAGCACAGCACATTACAGTACAGCACAGCACAGCACATTACAGTACAGCACAGCACAGCACATTACATTACAGCACAGCACAGCACATTACAGTACAGCACAGCACAGTACAGTACAGTACAGTACCGTATAGTACAGTACAGGAACAGTACAGTACAGTACAGGAACAGTACAGTACAGTACAGTACAGTACAGTATAGTATAGTATAATATTATATAATAAAGTATATGTAGATGAAGTTACTTACAATGATAGCAATGTAATGTCTATACTCAAATGGCAGTGGACCATCTTCTTTCAGCAAGAAGTTCTGAGTTACCAGAAAATGTCTTAAGTAGTTTTTATGATATCCCATGAACTGGCTCACACGATCTACATAATTTTTCTGCAAGATAGTATAAATGAATGTTCTGTTAGACTGAAACACAAATTTAAAAAATTATTAGATAAAAAAATTAAACACTTTCAGAAGGTCATTTGGAATCTTTCCTTTCTTTCTTCACTTCCTCCAAGAGTACAACACTCGTTCGGGTGTCGAGGGAGATATACAATTCTAGTTCTAAATTGGTTCGGCCACATTACAAGACAAAAAGAACTAACAATGACTCATAGAGCCATAAACAAACCACCACGAAAACGCCAGATTAAGAGGAAGACCGAGAAAGAGATGGATAAAGGGAATACTAGAGTCACTAGGAGGGATAACACCAGAAGAGGCCAACAAGAGCAAAGAATCGCAGATTTTATCTCCCCTCGACGCCAACGCCAATGGAGGAAGGATAGAAGAAGAAAGAAGAAGAAGACTCATTATCAAATGACGTTGTCGTTGCGTTTCTTTGATGTTGTCTGTCTATCTTACTTTGGGTCTGACTCGTGCACTTTTCCCTCTCCTATTTTAATATATGCTTTGTATGGTATGGAATCGCATGACGTTCTCTATTGGGCAAACAAGTTTATTTGTTTTTTTCTGTAAGTAGCTTAGGGTTGGTTCAAAGCCTACTCTTCTCTTTTAATATCATTTCTGATTATGTCTTTTCTGGTCATTCCAAGTTCTTTTCTCAGACATCTCTGCGGTGAGCAGCTTTCTTTTATGCTTAGTCGTAATGGATCAATTTTTGCATTGGAAGCATAATGTTGAAGTGTAGAGTATAAAGAACAAAGTAAAGAACCACTTCACACCAAGTAGCGTATAGGGAATGTGGTGTCAGTAACCGTACTTTTTACAGGTACATGATTTTTGGGGTAATG
This sequence comes from Megaustenia siamemsis, assembly GCA_032433765.1. Taxonomy (NCBI): domain Eukaryota; kingdom Metazoa; phylum Mollusca; class Gastropoda; order Stylommatophora; family Ariophantidae; genus Megaustenia; species Megaustenia siamemsis. Next base: position 36,871,799 of record JAVIAB010000047.1, read on the forward strand.
TAGTCGTTATTACACCCGTGCAGTTTTACTTTCCCAGAAAAGAATCCGGTACCCATTTAAGGATGGGTGAACCCAGATGCCATCGATCAGGATCTAACCCGACCTCTTGTCCTTTGTAGTCCAGTTCACTAACCAGTGAGATATCGCGGCTCCCATGTATAGAGAATAGCTGTTCCAATATTTGATTTGCCTTGTTGCACCGTAGGTCTATTTCTTTATCAGTTTTACAATATTTATAGAATGTTGTTCCCAGATATTTAAAGTTTGTTACTTGTATTATAACCAGGTGTTTTACAGCTATGTTTAATGTCTACTTTTGTTCTCCTATTGGTATGACCCCTGTTGTTTTGTTCCTATTTTCATGGTAGTCATTTTACATTCCTTATTCAAGGACAGCAGATGTTGCTGAATTTCTGTTTCTTCGAAAGCTATTAAGGTCTGATAGTCAGCAAAAAGTAGTTCATTATATCTTTAGACTGGTATCTTTGGTATCCTTGCATATTTTGTCAATGTAAGAGTGGTAACAAAACGCAAGTCTTAATCCAGATGTTACTGCGAAAGGTTCTGATGTTCCTTTACTCGCTCTAATCCTAATCACACTTCTGCAGTTACTATATAAGCTCTTGCAACGTCAATAAAGTGGTCATTTAACTCTGTAATGAGACAATGTTTGCCTTAATACATTTCTTTCTACCCTATTGAAAGGGTCATTTGAAATAATAACTGGAAACTTAATGCTTGACTACAGTTCTAACATTTAAAATTTTTACAGTGCCATCAGATAACAAATAGACTAACAGTGTACCATAGGTCTCTGTTCTGAACAACCTTTTCAAATTCAGAAAGACAATCAATGCCTGATATGTTTGTCTCTTTTGTCAGAATTCTCAGTGTTTCAAGAGTTTGGTTCCCTTTTCCCAAATTTTCCCCCACTTGGCTGCTTATTCCCTGACTATTTGTTCTCACTGCATACCCGATATATGCCAACCTTCTCTTCCTGGTTATGAATAATAATGTTGACTACAAAGACGTTTTCTTTTATGTTTAATCTAAGTAACCATGTTTGGCATTGGTAATGACAATTTCTTAGTCTGTTGTTTTAAAATTAGTCACAGACTCTTGGACATTTTTCTCGAGCGCAGTCTTTTTGTATATACTTTTAATATAGAAACAACTATATCTCGTCTTCAGTCTTGTATTATCATGTGTTAAACATTTTCTATAGTCATTATATTTTTATTGTAGTATCTATCCCTGCCCATAGGAGAACAGTGAAAACGTTCTGAAAGAGGCCAAAGCACAAAGAGAGCTAATATCCAATATTAGGAAGAAAAAATCGTCATTTTTTGTGGCAATATTATGAAAAGGGAACAGTTGGAATATATTATTATATTGTGACAAGTGGGAAAATTGAGGGACGAAGAGATAGAGGGAAGCAAAGAGAAAAAGATACCAGGAAGCTTAAGAGAGTGGCTTTGTAAAAGGTCAACATCAGAAATAATAAATAACTGTCGAAATCAAAAGTTGTGGAGAGACATAAGCACCTACGCCAGCAGGCTTGGTACTTGATGATGATGATCCCTGTCCAACTATGGGGGCGTGTTTTTTTTTTTTTATAACTTCTGCTAATTCTTTTTTGAAGACGTTTGGCTCTTGATCTTTACCTTCTTGGGCGGTTATTAGCAGATCTTAAAATCATCCATTGACCGTAGGAATCAAATTTATCTATGTGATTGCTACTGTATTGTCAAAGCCACCAAGCAGGTCATCATATTATCCTGGGTTACTTTTTATCAAGCTTATTTTAATGAACGTTTGTTGCATTTATACTTTTAAAAATGCATGTTGAGTTATTTACTCATAACTAAATTCATACTTAAAAAATAAGGCCTGAGAAGACACTTTTCCTGAGGAGGTGGTCGCTGATGATATTTAAGATGATCACTAACAACATGATAATTCCCATATACAATTCAAAACGGTATTCAATATTCATTGTTATTTAATGAAAGTGAGGTAATTTATGAGTTTACCGTTCCTATTCCATTCCTGTTCGGAGCAACGTCCCCTTGCACTTTATTTGGTCGTTCTCTAATTTGTCATTAGAAGACCCCAGTGTTAGTGTTAGGTTATGTTATACCTTAACCTAACCATAATCCCCTTGTTGAAAAAAAAAATAATTAAATGCACAAACTTACCTCCAAGAAAATTTGACCAGTTGTTGCAGGTTGATGTCCTCATGTTATAAAGACCCATTTCTATTTTTGAGGCAGTTTAACTTTTGCTGTGACGAGGTTTGGTGTTAACAGTCGAGTGTATTCATATAATATAATAATAATATATACCGTGTAAAGAATTTATTAATGTTAACAATATCACCAGATTATTCTTTACTTCATTGTTGTATTATAATACTTAATACTAGTGGTCTCAGTAAGTAGTATTTATTATTTAATTCTATAACTCTATCAAAATATCTCAAGTATTCGGTTCTGCTATGCTACTTGTCACCGACGAATACAATAATAATAATAATAAATAAAATAAGAAATATATCACCACCAATGACAAAAAAATGGTTCAACTATATCTTACACTGGCACGAAGAGAGTTTTTTTTGTTTAATCTTTCTCAATTTTACTACTTGATACTTGATTTATCGTAGCTCATCGACTGCCACTATTTCATAAAACTTATTATCCAGTTAACAGCGGCCGAGGCGGAGTAGACGGTGGCAATATTAGAGTATGAGCACGAGATTCGTCCCTTGTGTTTACGGTCTGCAGAATATTCCTTGTCATCAGCATTTGCATCATTGTTATTGGCGGTTGATAATAAAAAGTAAAATGACCGATATGATATAATGGAGGTGTTCGATTTGACTGTAGATGCTCACAGAAGACCAGCGCGAATATAGACCGTATTTATATAACTGAAGCGAATGCTTTCAATGGCTTGCATCAGCCTTTGGTTTTTCTGTTTTTCTGCAGTGCAGTCTACTTCGCATATCACAATGAAGTGAGCCCCCGTTTCGGCTTTTTAGCGTTTATGAAAACATAGGACGTACGGGTTTGTTGCGTCAGATGCGAACTGTGCTTATGCGCTGATGCAGCAATTTGGTTTTGGTAAATTGTAACTATACCGAGGACACGGATAGTGGGGGAGAGGGTGTGGGGGGGGGGGGGTGGCCTAGATGTCCTCACAATGAGTCTGTGTAGGCTTGGAGAAATTGAATGGTCTTTAGAGCAGTTATAATGAAAGAATTAATGAAAGCAAGAAGAAAATTAACTGTAGAATGAAATCCTAAACCGTTTTTTGAGTAAAACTTGGCTTTTCTAACCTAAACATCAATTTAAAAATAAACAAAAGTAAAACAAAAAAACATTAATCTGTCATAACTGTGTATTAGAGTTAGACAATCAAATAAGGTCTGACAATATAGGAGAATTATTCAAAGTGAAATTACTTGGGCTGCAGATGAATCAAGGAGAAAGGGGACATATTGAGAAATGGTAAGAAAAAAAATTAATAAAGGCCTACAGATAAATTAAAGGGAGCATAAGAAGGTTATAAATAACAGATTCATTAGTGGAAACTGATCGAAGGCAGGAATGATGAATAATTCACAAGAAAGTTAGGGAAAGTGAGTTAAGAAAGAGAAGTAAGAATTAGGAGGAGGCACAAGATACATATGTGCTGAAAGTTTGACATCCCAAGTGATTTGAAGATAATGAAGTTATTGTTGAGATCTCCGAGCTTCATGAAGAGAACATCGTCATTTAAACAGTAGAAGGCCATCCGCAATGAAGGGAAGACATGGGGCCACCTGGACAGTTGATATATAGAGTAGTACAGTGGAATCCACTTATAAAAAGAACCAGTCATAATCCTGATATAACGGCAATTTTAAAAATCCCCGAGTCTTTTTCTTCTTTATCCTATATTGTTTAAAAATTTTATATCAAGCCAATCTGCAAAATCGATTATAACGGAGTTTGTGAAATCCGCCTAACCAACAATAAAATGTTAACAGTATGTTCATTTCTTTTCCGAGTGTAAATTGTTAGGCACCCCTGGCTAGGCTTGACTCCATATATTTTTTTCTGATGTTGATTATTTGTCATTTTTTCCGAGTGCTGTTAACAAACCTCTTCCTTTGAATTGATTCGCTGATTATCGCCTCGGAAGTTCCCCTCTATAATAATATTCATTTATTATTATTTGTCTCCAGTCTAAACCACTGGAAACTACTATTCGTGCTGTTTCGCCCTAAATGTTTGTCTGCAACGCAAGTATTCAGCCCTACCCTATCCGGGAGATACTTGTCTTAACAGGAAAAAATACAGATACACTATGTATTTCCGAGCTATGATCGCAGCCTTATGCTATAGTCATGAGAATACCTGCGCGAAAAGACATTGTTCACGATAGCTAATTTTTTAGTTAGCTGAGTGGCAGTGTTCCCTAGCGTTTGACTTTTCGTGGCAAGGCCCTGCGCCACTGAGTACGGGTTCGATCCTGCTTTGGTCCATATTTTTTTCTGTTGTTGATTATTTGTCATTTCTTCAGAGTGCTGTAAACATACCTCTTCCTCTGAATTGATTCCTTGACTAAGTAAGTGCTATTTGGACACGGCAGTGGATGCGAGAGGTATGGTTTATACAGTATAAAGTAAATTTGACCGTGCGACTGATTGAGTGCATGTAAGTCTAGATCATCCACAGCATCGACGTTCAGCGACAAAATCAGTAATGACGCTAAGAAATATTCATAAGAAGCCAAAACGACAACATCGAAGGAGGAAAACAAGAAAAGGCAAACGTTCCCGAATGTGTACGAAACGTTTGAAATGCGAAAGGCTAGGCATAAAGTGTATGCGCGTTACATGCTGGAACTGTGCTTCCATAAATCAACAACGGCCCATTCTTGATAAGCTACTGTACGGTGCCGATATAATGATTTTGCAAGAAACACTACTTGGTGATACGACAGCCCTGGATTTCACTGTTTCTACAATAGACGACACATTGGACAGGTCATCCTTGTGCGAAACAACACGGTGACGACTGAGATTGATATGTCTGCGTGGGTCAGTGAAGAATTGCAAGTGCATTCGGTTAGGGTGCAGACCCTAGTTCCTTTCGTGGTTATAAATGTGTAAACCTGTAATGGGAAGGTGGACACACAACAATGGCAGAATCTTCTAGACAACCTACTTAGTTGCCGATATAATGTGCTTGAATGATGGAAGGGCAACCAAAATGGCCACTCGAACAGGTGACTCAGATAGTGTCATAGACTGGTGTCTTCAGCCTTCGCATCGCTTTGCAGGTACTGGGATTCTACGGAAGTGATCACTCTCCATGTGTCATCCTAATTGAGATAGGCATAAAAAATAAACCAGAAAAGCAAGCTCAACACATTCCACTAAAAGAAACAAGATCGGGACGTCATTAGCAAAATCAGACATTGGAAACAAGGATCTCGCAGGAGCCATGGGAGATGTATGCAGCCGCCCCTGAAAGAACGTAGAAGTCGAAAAAAGCTTGGCGGAATAAGAGACAAACGGCCAATACAATAATACATGTCTGTTCCAGGGACTAGTACACTCAAATTTCGAGTACGCCCTAGCAATTCTACTGTCAGTAAGACGCAAATTGAAAGGCTGGAGAAAATACAGAATGAAGCTATGCGTATTATATTGGGGTGTACGAGGGACACTCCCTGTTTAGAATGGGGTATCTTCTTAATTTTCCAACCATGGATGACAGGATCAAGATCTGAAGGGCACGAGCAAAAATACGTAAGATCACCTTTTTCTATGTATGCCCTTCGAGACTTAGGTAGAGCACAGGACTTCGACAACGGTAATGCCACGATATGTTGAGTTTTCGTCAATACGAAGTGTGTGGTCTTTTATCTTCAAATTTTCAGTGTGTTTCTTGATAGGATGAAAAATGTGTATGTATTTTTCATTTTTTTCATAAGGGGTAGCAGCCAGGTGTCCGTCCATTTTTCATGTTTTCCTATGACATCTTGCATTCTTCAGCTAGCCAAGGATAGTACTTCGCCTTGTGGGACACCGTGTTCGATTCTGGCTTTCTTACTTAGTTGTCCTTGTACTCCAACCGTTCTGTCTTTGAAGTATGGAGATGTCCAGTTTAATAAAGGGCCTCAGATACCAAGTCTGAGAAGCTTGTTCTTTAATCCTTCTCTCCATACCATATAAAAAGCCTTCTGCATGTCGACCCACATTGTCAGTGAATGTTTCTTTTCTTGTAGAGCATCAACAACTCCCTGTGCGATGTAGGTAACAATAATAATACATAAATATTATTATATGGGGAACTTCCGAGGCGATAATAGGGAAAAATAGAACAAAGAAGTATGTGTTAGCACTCGGAAAAATTGACAGACAAACAACAATAGAAAAAAACGAAGAACAATATATGGTCCGAAGTGGGATCGAACCCGTACTCAGTGGCACCGCGCCTTGCCACGAGAAGCCGAACGCTTGGTACACTGCCACGCAGCCAACTAAAAAATTGGCTATTGCAGTAGTGTCTTCCACGAAAGGCGATCTCAATGACTATAGCATAGGGTAACGATCACAGACCGGAAATAAATTGTATATTTGTACTTTCCTATTAATGCAAGTATCTCCCAGTAGGGCTGAATACTTGTGTTGTAGACAAACATTTATTGGACGAAACAGCACGAATAGTAGTTCCCAGTGGTTATATACTGGGTACAAATAATAATACATAAATATTATTATATGGGGAACTTCCGAGGCGATAATAGGGAATAATAGAACAAAGAAGTATGTGTTAGCACTCGGAAAAATTGACAGACAAACAACAATAGAAAAAAACGAAGAACAATATATGGTCCGGTCTGTGATCGTTACCCTATGCTATAGTCATTAAGATCGCCTTTCGTGGAAGACACTACTGCAATAGCCAATTTTTTAGTTGGCTGCGTGGCAGTGTACCAAGCGTTCGGCTTCTCGTGGCAAGGCGCGGTGCCACTGAGTACGGGTTCATTCCCACTTCGGACCATATATTGTTCTTCGTTTTTTTCTATTGTTGTTTGTCTGTCAATTTTTCCGAGTGCTAACACATACTTCTTTGTTCTATTATTCCCTATTATCGCCTCGGAAGTTCCCCATATAATAATATTTATGTATTATTATTTGTACCCAGTATATAACCACTGGGAACTACTATTCGTGCTGTTTCGTCCAATAAATGTTTGTCTACAACACAAGTATTCAGCCCTACTGGGAGATACTTGCATTAATAGGAAAGTACAAATATACAATTTATTTCCGGTCTGTGATCGTTACCCTATGCTATAGTCATTGAGATCGCCTTTCGTGGAAGACACTACTGCAATAGCCAATTTTTTAGTTGGCTGCGTGGCAGTGTACCAAGCGTTCGGCTTCTCGTGGCAAGGCGCGGTGCCACTGAGTACGGTTTCCCACTTCGGACCATATATTGTTCTTCGTTTTTTTCTATTGTTGTTTGTCTGTCAATTTTTCCGAGTGCTAACACATACTTCTTTGTTCTATTATTCCGCGATGTAGGTAAGCATGTCTTCAACTGATCTGTCCTTTGAGTGCTACATCTAGTTACTGTTATAGTTATTCAAAGGCCCCTGTATCGCTGCAAACGAATGAATAAACACAATTGCTCAATCGCCTGTGTCAGTGGAATCATCAGAATTAATATTTAATCGAATATCCAAACGAAGAAATATAGCTCAGTAGTTAGTGAACTGGACTACAAAGGACAAGAGGTCGGATTCGATCTTGATTGACAATTACCGGGTTCACCCAGCCCTAAATGGGTACCGGATTTTTTTCTGGGAAAGTAAAGCGGCACGGGCGTAATATCGACCACATTACCCCAAAAATCATGTGCTGTAAAAATTATGGTTACTAACATCATATTCCCTATACGCCACTTGGCGTGACGGGGCTCATTACTTACTTATTCAATGAAACACACAGCTCACGGTGTACACGGAACACTAATCTCAGTAGCCCCTGCAGCAATCCGGACTTGGATTATGAGGAAACTGCACAAGGAACCTTTTCAGACAATGCCTGAACGGTTCAGTGCCGCCTATCCGCCATATTGACAGGAAGTCTACATCTAATTCTGTCGATGCAAAAATGGTTTCCTTTCTCGCAGCTTTATGTTGGTCTTTTGGAATGTTTATCCTACTTATGTTTTTGTAAGTTTCTATCAGTATGTTTGCTGCCCTTTTGCCTGTGATGATGTTCTGATTGTATGCTAATGTTATTGTAAGTCGGCTGTTGTTTTCATCGCTCAGAGCTTTCGCAAGTTTTCACAGTTTGTGTATATTTTTATCTAGATTGAGGCTCTCTATTTTGTCTTTCCAACTCTGGTTTGCTGATATCTTGACCTATCTTCTGTATTTAGCAGAGGCTGCTTTATAGGCTATGTTGTTCTCGGTGCTTTGTGATGTTTCAGCTAGTTCTCTGGCAGAGTTCAGTTCCTCCTCTAGTCTTTGTATTTCCTTGCTACAATATGGCTTAGACGAATGACAGCGAATGACAGGAAACAGTCTGAGAGATAATATCTGAAATGAAGAACTGAGGAAAAAAAAACGCTAGGAATAGTCTCCGCCATAGAATATATAAAGAAACAACAGATAAAATGGTTTGGCCACGTGACAAGGCAGAAAGATCAAAACGCAACACTGGTCTTCAGCAATAAAAAAAAAGTAAAGTACCCCCGTCACGCCAAGTGGCGTACAGGGAAATATGGTGTTAGTGACCCTATATTTTACAGACCTTCAGCACATGAATTTTGGGGTAATGTGGTCGGTACTACGCCCGTGCTGCTTTACTTTTCCAGAAAAAAATCCGGTACCCATTTAAGGTTGGGTGAACCCGGAAGCCGTCGGTTAGGATCGAACCCTACCCCTTGTCCTTTGTAGTCCAGTTCACTAACCACTGAGCTATCGCGGCTCCCTGGTCTTCAGCAAGCGTTGTGAAAATACCAGACCCAATGGTCGACCACGAAAAAGATGGATGGATGGAATATTAGAAGATCTAGGAAACATAACAGCAGCAGAGGCGAACAGAAGAGCAAAAGACCGCAAATTGTATCTCCCCTCGACGCAGGAAAGCCAAATGAGGAAGGAAAGAAGAAGAAGAAGAATATGGCTTGTAGTTTCTTCTTGGTCCTCTAGGAATTGATTCTTTAGCAGATACAGGATTGCCTTTGTTAACTCCTCTATCCTGTTATTGACTTTCTGTTCATGGGTGTTCATGGGTGTTGATGGGTGCAGTGTAGGCATCTGTGAGCTTGGAAAACTTTTCCCAGTCGGCTCTCTTGTAGTTCCAGCGGGGAAGTGGTAATTGCATCTCCTGTTTGTGAGCAAGATCCACTGAAAGTTTGGCAGATCTGTGGTCACTCTCTCCAAGTTGGTTCAGTACTATTCTGGTTATTTTGTTGGATATGTCTCCCATTGCGAACACTAGGTCAGAAGTTGATGTTGTTTTCCATCTTCTTGAGTAGAAGGTTGGGGGTCCTCTCTAGAACTTATGAGGAATAGGTTGTTGTCTATTTCCCATTCTTCCACATCAGCACCTTGAGCGGTGGCTTCCTTATATCCCTATCCTTCAGAGTGGCTGTTAAAATCTCCTACTACTAGGCACTGTGATGGTGATGGTGCTATTACTATTGACTCCAGATTGAACAATCTGTCATTAGGACAGTACATGTTAAATTGAGTTATTGTTTTTGAGTCATTTGCGGGTCATCATCAATGCACTCTGAACATGTCTATAGGTGCTTAGATCCCCTCCTTAGCAAGTCTCGCAGTGTCCAGCGACTGACGACTCCAGTTCTGTGTTGGTTGATTAGTCTTCTTTGCACGCCCACTAAGTTGCTCGTTTCCGGCTGTGCCAATCTTAACTCCCATCTCTTTCATCCGAAGGAGTGACGTGGACTCATGGTTGTAGAAGTCCTGTGTCTTTCCCACTTCCCGAAGAGCATTGGTGATGTCTGTCAGATCCATTGGTTGACCGTCCTCAACAATAGCGCATCTAGCCAAACCTGTCCTCTATTTCATTTCCCCGTACTCCCGCATTTCGTGGGACGTAGACAAAGGTTTCCTTACGCATTTTTGACTTCTGCAATGACTCTACCCATTGCATACGTACAGAGCCCGCCTCCACTTCTTTTCTTATCATGCTCATCGAATTACTCAGTTTCACGGCGTGGGTGTAGTCTTGTGACTCTAACCAGATGAATGCCTTGGTCACTGCCATCATTATGCTTCTCGTGGTCATAACGTATGCACCACTGTCTTCCTTGAATATTCTGCATGCTGTGCGCTGTGTAAAGGCCCATGCACTCCTTTGGTGTCTTATTACTTATTTTGAAGTTTATTTTTTTTAATTTATATTAATTATTTACTCCTTTGGTGTCGTATTACTATTATTTTGGAGTCTGTATAGATGACTGCATCTTTCTCATCGGTGTTATCCCATATGAGACCGTTGACCTCCGCTTTGACCACTACTTAGTTCTGTTCCCTATATGTCCTGTCGAGTGTGACATTACACAAGAATGTCCTCCTAAATGACGTAGGCACCGGTATCCACTCCTCACCAGCGTTGATATTGGTAAGCTCATAAACCTGTTTGATGACATCTTCTGCTCGGCCTATCCATGATTTGCCTCTTTTTAGCCTGACACCCTTCACTGTGTTGAGCTCGTGGTGCAATGTATACTCTTTATCTGCACTTATCTTCAGGAATGCTCGAGTCCTCGAGATCTTGACCTGATAACTGTTTGTCTGCAACACAAGTATTCAGCCCTACCCTACCCGGGAGATACCTGTCTTAATAGGAAAATACAGATATACAAATTATTCCAAAGATGTGCTCATAACCCTATGCTATAGTCATGAGTACACATGCGTGAAAGACATCGCCAGTTATTGTTATTTTAATAGATCCAGATTTTGATCCTGTCATCCATGGTTGGAAAGTGAAGAAGATACTTCATTGCTACACAGGAAGTGTCCCTCGTACACCGAAAGATAATGCGCATAGCTTCATTCTGTATATTCTCCAGCTTGTCAATTTGCGTCTTACTGGCAGTAAGAATTGCCAGGGCATACTCGATTGGTGCGAGGTCTAGTCCCTGAAACAGAAGGGTAAGTAACCTCTGCTCGATGTTGACAGCTGCCATGATTTTCAAGGGCGCTAATCCTTTGCGGGATTTTGTTATCACATGGTCGACGTGGTCCCGAAAACATGGGCTCAAACTTAACTCCGAGGTATGTCATCACCCTGTCCCTGGCACCTCATCAGCTCCCATTCGTGCAACCGGTGTTTCCGTGTTAACGATATCATTGTTAAGTGAGAACCATGCAACTGATGCTTTATTAGGATTAACCAAAGCACCTGATACTCCACGTTAGGAAGAGATGCGATCGAGTTAGTTTTGTATTGTGGAGGCGATTTCATTTATGTTTCTTCCTTGTCTATATACCAGAATATCATCAGCAAAAGTCATAGGTCTTCCCCTTCCATCCAGCTTTTGTTACGTGATCGTTATTATGTACACGTTAAATAGAACTGGTGACAATAGTGAGCCTTGTGGCAGCCCTGGACAAATGGATGTTGGCTCACATATTAATTATCCTTGTGCTGTTGGAGTGGATGTATAGGTCTGTGCCGATGATCTCTGCCTCTCCGTTTGTGACTACTTTTATCTGTTTTGCTGGGATCGTATTTTTTATAAGTATAAGGATTTAACCCGTGTAGCCTTCCCTGCTCTATCTAAATGTCTGATAGACCCTGATCATAAATCTATGCTGAAGATTAAGGTGCATTTCTTGGATGCAGACCACGTCTAACTTCTCCTCTGCTAGTGTTACTACTAGGGCTTGTTTTTGTGTGTGTGGTAGAGGCCCTCCGCATTCCAACGCATTATTTTCAGATGTCTTTAAACTTTTTCAACCAGTAGCTGTTTCCCTCTGGTCCCATTTTCTGGCTCTCCAAAATGACAACCAGTAGCTTGGGGTGGACCCCTTCGAGGCATGCGGCCCTCATTAGTCCTCGCACCAATCGAGTATGCCCTGGCAATTCTTACTGTCAGTACGACTCAAATTGATTGGCTGGAGAAAATACAAAAAGAAGCCAAGCCATCTTGGGATGTACAAGGGACACTCTCTGTGTAGCAATGAGGTATCTTCTTGACTTTCCAACCATGGATGACAGAATCAAGATCTGGAGAGCACAAGCATACCTGAAGATTAGTACAGATAAAGAGCATATATTGCACCACGTGTTCAACACAGGAAAAGGTGCCAGGCTAAAAAGCGGCCAATCATGGGTGGGCCGAGCAGATGTCATCAAACAGGTCTGTGGGCTTATCAATATCAACACTGGTGAGGAGTGGATACCTGTGCCTACGTCATTCAAGGGGACTTTCTCGTGTATTGTCACACTCGACAGGAAAAGTAGGGAACAGAACCCGGTCGTGGTTAATGCTGAGGTCAACGGTCTCATCTGCGATAACACCGATGAGAAAGATGCAGTCATCTATTCAGACGGATCTGTAAGACGACACCAAAGAAATGCATGAGCATTTACCGCACGCTCAGCAGGCAGAATAGTCTAAGAAGACAGTGGTGCATACATCGTGACCACGAGTAGCATGACAATGGAGGTGATGGCAGTGACCAAGGCATTCAAATGGTTAGAGTCACAAGACTACACCCACGCATGTATACTGAGTGATTCGATGAGCATGACAAAAAAAAGTGGAGGCGAACTCTGTACGCATGCAATGGGTAGAATCGTTGCAGAAATCCAAAATACGTAAGGTCACCTTTGTCTATGTCCCTGGACATGCGGGAGTACGGGGAAATGAATGGGCGAACAGGTTGGCTAGCTGCGCTGTCGTTGAGGACGGGCAACCAATGGATCGGGCGGACATCATATATTCCCTTCGAGATGTGGGAAGAGCACATGACTTCGACAAACATAGATCCACGTCACTTCTTCGGATGATGGAAATGGGAGTTAAGATGGGCACAGCCAGAAATGAGACACTTAGTGGCCGTGTAAGAAGACTTATCAACCAACATAGAACTGGAGTCGTCAGTCGCTGGACACTGAGGGAATTGCTGAGGAGGGGATCTGAGCACCTATGGACATGTTCGGAGTGCAATGATGATGACCCGCAAATAACTCAATAACTCAATAAATAATAATAAATAAATATTATTATAGAGGGAAACTTCCGAGGCGATAATTCAGGGAATCATAGAACCTCTTCCTTCTATCATTGTGTTTAGCTTTCTGGTAACAAAAGGTTGATAAACGCTGACATAGATAAATCACTGCCTTTGCTGTCACTGGAATTATATGATTAGCTGTCTAAAATAGTATTATAAAAATTGTTGACGACCACACACATAGAATATCAAATAAACATACATTCATTTACTAATTATATAGTATATATGCGTTTGTATGTATATCCTTTATAAATATAACATTCTTACATAAAAAGGAAAAGATGAAAAAGAAAAATGGACGACTGAAGCCATATTAGAAAAAAATGGATAAAAAAAGGCAGGCTAAGAACACTAGCCAATACACCAAAATAGATAATGAAATGCACAATATATGCTGACAGGCAAAAGAGAACTGGCTCAATCAAAGATGTTTCAATATAAAAACCATAAAAAGAAACAAAATTTAAAAGGGATGCACACAGAAATAAAAAGAATGACCAACACGATTTTCAAAGTCACAGATGGAAGACGTGTAAACAAAAAAAAGAAAAGAAAAAATGTCAACAGTAGTAAAGATGTAATCAACAAATAGCAGGAACGGTTTGAAATTGAAAGAGATAAGAAACCAACCATAAGATCAGGTGATAGAATATTACAGTATGAAGTAAAGAAAGCTATAAATACAAACAAAACTGGAAAATCTGTAGGGCCAGACAGCACTCAGATTGAGATGATGAAAACCATAGGGATTTTTGGCATAGTAATTATCATAGACACATTGCATAGCAACGATATATACAACACAGGATACAGAATGACCTTAAAACATCAATATTTATTGCCTTGCCCAAGAAGACCGAAGCTGTCGAGCGCAGTGACTTTGGAACAATAAGTTTGATGACCCACATAATAAAAATCTTGCTTAAAGTTATACAAGGATGAATTCAAAATAAAAATCAATATGGAATTAATAGAACATTAATTTGGATTTAGACAGAACAGTGGGACAAGAGAACCCATCTTCTGCATAAGAACATTAATATAAAAAATATAGAAGAAACAAACCAACTTATGCATGCTTCATAGACTGTTCCAACGTTTTTGACAGACGACACCATAAACAACTAATAAAATGCCTGAAAGATATACATCTGGATGATGCTAGCATATGAAAGATATGTAATTTATACTACGAACAAACAGCTATGAAAAAATACAACAATGAGAACTCTGCACCCATTGATATATAGGGTGTCTCTTTAATGACTGTGCATTTTTTGTTGTTGAAATAATTACGCACCTACAGTTTATCTATGTATGACGTAATAGTTCAAGCACCATTTACGTGTTCATTTAAACATCACTGCTACATGATAGATCTGGCTTACAATGGTGTTAACGATTGAAGAAAGAGTATTTATAGTGGAGCATGTGTTCCGTAACGACGGCAAGTATTCGAATGGGGTTGTTGAACAATTTGTGAATAGATTTCCTGATACACCAGTGCCTCATCGAAATACTGTGAGTAATTTAATAATCAAATTTCAAAACACCGGTAGTGTACATGATGTTAGCCGTCCTGGTAGACCATCAGTTCTTGAAGTAACATCTCTCAACATCCAGGACAGCATTCTAATGAGTCCTGGCAAATCAATAAGAAAGCTGGCTCAACAAGTACACAAATCAAGCAGTACTGTTCATAGAGTTCTGAAAAAAAAATTAAAGTTACATCCGTACAAATTTTCCGTCGTTCCTCAATTAAAAGAATTAGATCACCAATCCAGAATTAATTATTGTATGTGGTTTGAGAATTTTCTAGCCCAAGAAGGTGAGGAAATCCTTGATTTCACTTTCTTCACAGATGAAGCATGGTTCCATTTGTCTGGGTACGTGAATAGGCAGAAAGATCGTCTTTGGAGTGATGAAAATCCACATGCATTGCACTCAGTGCCTCTCCACGATCAGAAAGTAGGAGTGTGGTGTGCAATGAGTCGTCAGCGGATAATCGGCCCAATTTTCTTCTATGACACAATAAATTCAGAAAGATACAGGATTAACATACTGGAGCGATTCGTAACCCAACTTTCTGAGCCATAAATTGAAAAAGCTTGGTTTCAACAAGATGGCGCAACTGCTCACACTGCTGTAAAATCACTGGAATTTTTATATGAAATTTTTGCTAATCGTATAATCTCTCACGGAATTTGGCCTGCACGGTCTCCTGATCTTACTCCCATGGACTACTATCTCTGGGTGAACTGAAAGGAAAAGTGTACGAAAACAATCCCCACACACTCGATGAGCTACAGGTTTCAATCGCCAACAACATTAATAATGTTACACAGCCCATACTGCATAAGGTTTTTGACAATATGAAAAAACGTATCAACATTTGCCAACTAAAACGTGGTGGATATTTCGAATACCTTTTGTGAATAGTGATGTTATATGTTTAACTTTACCGAAAAAGGAACAAGCTACAGCAGTACATGATGCGTGATTTACATAAATAAATTGGAACAACTAGATTTTCAAATAATGCACAGTCATTAAAGAAACACCCACCGATCTGGTAGACCTTCAATTTCACAAGACCAAATTATGGAACTCCAAGACAGAATTACAATGAGTCCAAATGCATCTTTAAACCACTTGTCTCAACAGGTGCAAATGTCTAAGAGTTCTGTTCACAAGGTTTTAAGAAGGGAACTACACTATCGTCCATACAAATTAACTGAAGTGTCTCAACTCCAAGAAAGAGATTATGAATCCCGTTTAAACTACTCCATGTGGTTTCAGAATTTTATTTATGAACATGGCGCTGCCATCCTTGACGTCACTTTTTTCACTGATGAGGCCTGGTTTTATTTATCCGGTTATGTGAACAGTCAGAACAATCGGCTGTGGAGCAGTGAAAACCCCCATGAATTTCATCAAGTGCCGCTTTACTATCAAAAAGTCGGAGTGTGGTGCGCTATAAGTCGTATGCGGATAATAGGACCTATATTTTTTAATGAAACAATAAATGCAGAACGTTACCGTACTTTAATTCTGGAACCGTTCATAGCACACCTTACAGAACGGCAAATTATGGAATCCTGGTTTCAGCAGGATGGGGCAACAGCACACACAGCCACAACAACACTCAATTATTTAGAAAGCATATTTGCAAATCGCATTATTTCACGTGGAATCTGGCCTGCTCGTTCACCAGATCTAACACCCCCAGATTATTATCTGTGGGGGGCATTGAAGGGGAAAGTTTATGAAAATAATCCGCAGACAATTAATGACCTAAAGACTAAAATAGTAGACAAGATTAAACAAATATCACCAGACATTATTCTGAAGGTTTTCGCAAATATGGAAAGACGAATCACGACATGTCTTGAGGCCCGTGGTGGGCATTTTCAACATATGCTTTAGGCACTTTATTGTGTTAATACCAACATTACCCATTATAAACTCGCCGATAGCAGTCAAGTATATTTGAATATTTTACAATTTGTGTGACGCATTAGTTAACCGCATTTCTGGTGACGTTTTTCTTCCGAGAGTAGAAATTCACTGCACTGCGACTTTAAAAACACCCTGTATAAAGAGGAGTAAGACAGGACTGCGTTTTATCACCATGTCTATTTAAATGATACACTAGGCAGATTTTCAAATACATTATGGGGATGTCAGGACTAAATTTCAATGGGTATATAATCAATAATTTAATATATGCGGATGATATCGAAATAATAGCATAAATCCAAAAGGGCTACAACAACTAGTGAAAAAATAAACAAGAAAAGCAAAGAATATCTTCCTCTTCTCCTTTCCTTCCTCCTATGCCGTTGTCGTCGAGGGGAGATGCAATCTACGATTCTTTGCTTTTCTGTTGGCCTCTTCTGGTGATATCCCTCCTAGTCTAGTGAGTCGAGTATTCCCTTTATCCATCTCTTTCTTGGTCTTCCTTTTACTCTGGCGTTTTCGTAGCGCATGTTTATGGCTCTTTGAGTCATTGTTAGTTTTTTTTTAGTTAGATCTTTATCCCAACGTTGTGCTACCAATGCCAGACCTGGGCCCTAGATGCAAGAACAAGAAGTAAAATAACATCTACAAAGATGAAATGTTGAAGCAGGGAGGTAGCAGGGAGAATAGAGGAGGATGTGTAGTAAAACTGTAGCATTCTCAATTTGGCGTACTGGTAGACGAAAAAACCTATCTGTGATGGAAGATCCCACAAGATAAACCGTCTTGCCGTCTCGACCTCGAACAGAGCGTCCCCAACACTCGTCATGTTTTTAAACCTTGGATTATTTACCATCTTAGTGGCATTGTCTCCCGTCTTAACGTAGGACACATCGACATGTTTCGCCTTATTTGTCAGGGTCTTCCCGTAAGCGGCGTTACCCAACAATTTCATGGTGTCGCTGGTTATAGAATGTTTCTCACTGAAATCCCCCGCCCGACGCGCCTCTGTGACCTTGTCACCAAACTCTTTAAAACAACTAACGGGTAGGTACTCTACGATCTGATATATCTTAGTGACCTCCAAATCGTGTTCTAAATACCACTTTAACAAGGGCGTGGCCAACAGGATCTTCGTTCCACTGTAAATCCCCACGAGGGTACGTCTGGGGCTAACAATCATCTTGTTTTTAATGGCGTACTCCCGCACTAGGGGACCGATGTCATATATGCCTACGTTTACGTTTTTAAAGATAGGGGTCATCTCGCTAAAATGGTCCCTTAATCGCTCGGGGACGTGAATGTCGCACTCGACGAGACCAAAAAACGAGTCGTCTAAAACAGAATTTAGAATGGCCTCATCAGTGATGGGGTTATATTTATTGAAGGATGGTTTAGAACCAGGCAAGTTTTCATCTATGAAGATTTGAATCGCTGGCGTTGTCTTCTTCAGTTGTTGCCACTCGCACTCCTACATAACGATTACGCGAACACCTTTGAGGCCCTTTAAATAAGCCGTTAATTCACAGGTCTGCTGGTATAATTCCACCAACTGAATATTATTCACTGGATTGACTACGCGATCGCAAGTGATGTCACAAGTTTGGATGGCCGTGAATGAGACAGCCGTGGAACTGATACACGGTCCTATTGACTTTATCCCATCCATCCACTCTGATCCTGCGTTTGCCCAAATCCTTCTCGCGATCATTAAACTGTGTTCGCAAATGGACCTGATTTTGGTGGGAAATCCAACTCAGATACTCTCTGCATTGACGTCTGTAATAGTTCATCTTAAGTGGTTTATACTCATCATCAGCTTTGCGTATGACCGTATAATCGGTTGGCATTTTTTGCATAAGTGCCCACAGATAAAGGGCGTTGGCGTCATAGCCTTTAATGTTGCGCGCCACTTTTTCAGTGTCTCTGATTAAAGTCTTGTCCTTCTCATGGTACCGATGAAAGATGATAGACGGGGTCCACCGACGATATTCTGTCTTACCGTATGATATAAATCTGCTTCCTTTTTTGCGAACAGAGAAAAACCTACGTCTTTGTGGAGAGTTTTGAAAAGGTACCTTAGAGTTATACCGGGGACCGGAATCGCGTCTTTAAACATATCAACACCCAAATCAGCGTAAAACTCAACCTGAATGCTGAGAGCTTAGAGAAATTGACCCACGTCTTTGTTGTTGTACCACACCAAAATGTCCCTACGGGTCTTCATGTTGTTGTCCTTCCAGACCTTTTCGCACAGAGCGTACTCCAGTTCGGAAATATTACAATTTTTTAGTTTTGAAAAGAAGGCCGAGTGGGGAGGCAACTGTGGCTCGTTCAACCTGTCTAAATCTGTTATGTACTCGTAGTAGAAAACCCCCTTGGTCTCCTTAATCTTGTAAGGGCCAAGTACTTAGTGTAAATGAAACCTGGCGCTAGATAATTTACGATATCTAGGAATTTTAACCTCTCTGTCACGAGGCACATAATGTTATTGTTTCGCTTTACTATAAAATTTATATCACTGTCCTTTCCCTCACTATCATCATCCTCATCAGATTGTTCACCATTCTCATCTGTCACACCGTCGGCGGCGGCGAAGCAGTTAATTAAATATGGTTTTATTAAATTTAAATCGTATTTCCCCGAGCCTAGGACTGGGAGTTGCTTCAGATAACCGGATAAACGGCCTCTCAGCTCAGGTTTCTCGGTGCGCTCGGCTATATCAATATACACTTGTTTAAAAGCTTTTTTTAATCTTTTGTAAGCCTTTTTTGAGATGTCGTTTAAATATTTAACCATTTTATTGACCAACTGTTGGGGGTCTCCCTCGGTGACAAAACTAATGGGTTCTTCAAACCCAGGAACGTTGGATGCAACATACACAGACAGCGGGATATGTTTGGCCAAAAATGTCGTCACACCAGAAGCACCTTTCGTGGTGGGTAGGTTTTTCTTATGAAAGTAGCATTCATAATCAAAAATGGCTCTATATGGATACAAAAAATTCATTTGGTACATTAATACCCTCATCCTCTATCTCATCCAACACAGATTCAGGGGGTGTATAAATTCCCCCCTTATAAAAATCTTTAGGTTTAACACCATTGCATGTTTGTTCGTGGGTGCTCATTTTGATAAAGCGAGCCCATAATTTCCCACAGTGTGGACAAGAGAAAGCTCTAGCAGCCTTATTGATATCAGTAATGTACATGAAATGATTCTTGTGATATAAGATTCTCATGGTATCACTATGGGAACCATTGCTTCTAAGTTTAGGACATAGTCACTTGAAACATCAAAGACCTCAGGTGCATTTGTAGTCTCTGTAGAGCCCGTATGGTCATCAGCTTGTAGGAGAAAGTGGGTTCGGGAAGATCAGTCACTCGACAGCTCGAATGTTCAGCGGTGTTATATCATTTTTTACAGGCTCTGTCTCACCAGATGAGAGTTGAAGAAAGGGAGAAGGAGGAGCAGATGTGTCACTTGATTCCCAGCTGATGTATTTCAGTATCCGCTGGGTTATATGTTCTGCAGCCAAGTGTACCACATCATCTTTCACGATCTCGTGATATAAAATATCATTTATTTGCGCATTAACGCGCTCTTCGAAATCAAGAAGACATGCGTGCCCTAATTGATTGGCTTGTTCCTCCTGACACCCTCGACAGTAAGTAAAGGGGGAATATTGCACCAGCGTCAAAACTTTATCAAATATAATGTATGCTCTGTCAGCTGACATTTTATGGTGATTTGTAAAACAAGAAAACAAAATCACTTTACAAACGTTGACAACTAAAAAAAAATCGTGTACAGACCTTATATAATGACCCATGCCTCCATTTGGTCTATTACATTTATCTCCTAGTCGTGTTGTGGTTGTGGTGATGGTGGTGGGGATGCGGACCTCTCTTGATCCCAAGGAGGTGAGGGTGGATGAATGATGGGTGGTGGGTAAAGTTCATCACAACCTGCTTTCACCATATCTACTAATCCATCAATCGCCACAGTTGCCAGCTCTGGTTGTGATATATCGTACAATAAGACACACCAGAGCTGGTGCCTTACCCTGTCACGTAGCGATAAGCGACAGGTGTGGTGTAAAATGTCATTCACCATATCCGTGCACCCTTCGCAGTGCCTCCTTGGTTCCGCAACCAACTTCGCAATTATTTTTCTAATGATTTCTTTGTTCATGGTATTTTTAATTTGTTTTTCTTTTCGAAATCTGAAATATATACAAAATAACAAATATTGGGTCCCGCGCCTGTGTTGGGAAAATAACCCAATGCAAACCTCTTATACCTGACCCCTATTGTTGTTCGTTTGGCCGGTAAAGACATAAACAGATTGAACATAAAAAAAACAAAAACACATAACACCGGTAACATGTGCCTTTTTTAATTCCAAAAGAATACATAATGATAAATGCTTGAAGTTAAAACACACCATATATATATATATATATATATATATATATATATATATATATATATATATATATATATATATGAAATAGAGAATAGGAGAAGCGGATTTAAAGTCTATAGGCAGTGCAACTTTGCATTGACAGGTAGTGTAAACAATTAAAAACAGAGTGTTATTCTCCTTTTTTTTTGTCTGTTGCATCATCAACGGTCTCGTATGGCGTTCCCGCTGTTTCTTGTTGTGGTGACTGCGTGGCATGCTTTTTGTAGTATTTCAACACTTTGTGGCACATATAGCTATAACCCAAGTTAATTAGTTCCGTCTGTGACAGTTGATTCTTTAGAAAGAAAACCAATTGTCCTCTGAGAAGATCTTCAAACTCAAGGCTCAAACAGGTGTGAGCCAACTGGTTCGGCTGGTTTTCTATGCACCCCAGGCAGTACTTATACGGGTTTGACAATAGAAAATCCCGTATCCTTTTGCACACTTCGTCTTTGGAGGACATTTTTTCTAAAAAGAAAAGAAACGGAAGAAAAGGACAGAATAAATACCACAGGATACGAGTCATGTGAATAAAAATGATAATACTACTTCAATGTGTCATTAGTGACGATGGACCCTTGGTGGAAACACCCCTTCACAGCTCTCATAGCTGGACCTACCGGTTGTGGAAAAACGGTATTTGTGAAAAAGTTTCTACAAAATCTTCACGAGCTAGTTGTGCCTTTACCCGAAGAAGTTATCTGGTGTTACGGGGAATGGCAACCAATGTACGAGAGTTTAGGGACAGTAAAATTTATCGAGGGTCTACCGGATTTTGATAAACTGGATGGGGGTATGAAGAGAAGGCTTTATCGTCCTTGACAACTTGATGTCGGAAACCGATGATAAGGTAACAAATTTATTCACCAAAGGCAGCCATCACAGAGATATAAGTGTGATCTACATTGTCCAAAATCTATTTGGAAAGAAGAAGGAGCATCGAACTATAAGTCTCAATACCCACTATATAGTGCTATTCAAGAACCCAAGAGACGGCAGTCAAATTTCCAATCTCGCTAAGCAGATGTATCCTGACCAAGCGGCGTACCTCAAATATAGTTTTAAGGACGCAACGTCATCTCCACACTGTTATTTGTTGGTGGACCTTCGACAGGAAACACCGGATCATCTGAGGTTGAGAACAAAGATATTCCCAGGGGAGAGACAAATCGTCTACGTACCAAAGTAACACCATGACAGAAACTGTTCGGCGACACGGTGAGATGTTGAAATACTTGCGATCGGCCACGCCGATCGGTCTACGAGCCGTTTTGAAAACAGCCTCTCCTGAGCTAATTCGCTTTTTGTGTGAGTGTTGTTATAACATATTAAAAGGTAATGTTAAACTCACTCATCACCAGAAGTGCAAGCTACGTCGACATAAGAACAAGTTGAGACTTCTCACTAAAAAAAGGCGAGTCTTAAGCGGCGGAAAGAGATTCTACAAACTGGTGGATTCATAGGTGCTTTGCTCCTACCTATTTTAAGTGTTCTCAGTGGTGTACTAGGTGTGTAAATATGGCCAAGAAAATGGTCTTGATGGATCCTCGGTTTCTAGAGGGCCTGCAACAGACTACTACGTATACCCCACCTGATACGATCAACGATAACTTGAAAGGTTTAGACGATGAAATGCAACGAATTCTATACTGTGCTGATTTAGAACCTGTTGATAAGGCCAGAGTATTTCAACGTATTCTGCGTCAGTATTTAACTAGGTTGGAACAATATAAACACCATCCGTTGGGGTCGGTCGATCTCATTCAACATAGCTCATCGACAGAACGAATACCTCCTCCGCCATCTCTGCCACTGCTTGTCTCACCAGAGAAAACTGTGGATAAAACAGAAACCCCAAAGACAGGTTATGAAAAACCCCCGCAAACAAAGTTTGCATCGTACAAGCTGAGGAAGAGAAAAAGAGAGTCTAAAATACCAACGCCGAAATGGGAAAGGTGCGGGAAAATTTGAGACATAATTACTTCAACCCTAGTCGACCTGGGGCGTATGGTGGCGCAGTAGCCTTGCAACGTAGTACAAAGCTAGGTGCTAAAGAGATCAGCCAATGATTAAGTCAGCAGGATACTTATACCCTTCACAAACCAATTCGGCGCAGATTTGAAAGGCGCCCCATTATAACAAGTGGGCCGCAGCAGCAATATCAAGCAGACTTAATTGATTTGAGACATTTGAAAAAATACAATGACGGATATTCCTATGTGGTAACTTGTTTGGACATTTTCAGTAAATACGCATGGGCGCTGCCGATAAAAACCAAAAATCGCAACTCTTTAGTAGATGCTGTTAATAAAATATTTGTTGATAGGAAACCTATAAGTTTTCAAACCGATAAGGGATCAGAGTTTTTAAACAGAACATTTCAGAAATTCCTCAATGAAAATAACGTTCACTTTTTCACTACCCAAAATGAAGATATTAAGGCCGCTGTTGAAGAGCGCTTTAATAGGACCCTGAAACAACGGATGTGGAGATATTTTACGAAAACCAACAGACTTCGCTATGTCCATATGCTACCCGCCCTAGTTCACACTTATAACCACTCGTACCATAGAAGTTTAAAAATGGCACCAGCAGACGTTAACATAAACAATCAAGAACAGGTCTGGAACTCTTTGTACAATAACAAAAAAACCTTTGATTTTGAAAGATGTCTGTATAAAGCGAGTTAGACTCGCCCTGGGCAGAGCTAATTTTAAAAAAGGTTACGCTCCGGCTTGGACAGAAGAACTGTTTACCATCAGTCGTGTAAATGAAACAAAACCTGCTACATACGTACTAAAAGACGATAAGGGTGAAAAAATAGAGGGGTCTTTCTACACACAGGAAATTCAAAAAGTTGGAGACAAACGCGAGTACAGGATCGAGAGCATTATAGACGAGCGTCGAACATCAAGCGGACGAAAAGAAAGTTTAATTAAGTGGTTTGGTTATAATTCGTCATTCAATAGTTGGATTCCGACCAAGGATATTATCAGTTACAAAAACTAGAGATGGCGGAAGATGGGGAAATTATTGAAGAACCTGTATTGCGAACCCTGAATCCCAGACGGGGGAAGGAGAGGCTCTCGCTCTGGCCGGTATTTGGAAGACTACTCCCGCGCTTAGATATAGTCTTTGTGTGTCAAATGGTGGTTATATATGCCGTTATCGCTGTCTCGTAGTTCAATCTCAGCACTGAGAAACCAGACGCGAAGGACGGAAAACTGTGGATTGCCCTACTGAGCAGCTGTTTGGGACATGCTTCCAAATCCAAAGTTAGAAGCGAGACGTTAAAATAAGGATCGACTATGAGTTTTTATGTCACCCTACCCAGCAATGTCTCCATGGATGTTTTTAAAGTTAATAACCCGGGGCACTTTTTTGTCAAACTACCCCAGACTATCAATATTTCAACTCAATACGAGGTCGGTTTGGTTGAGATACAGTTTCTGCTAAATTATTTCAATATTTTAGAGGGCGATGTCTGGATCCGTTACGAATGCAGAAGCACATGGTGATAAAACGTCTGCACAATTGAGATTTTTTTATAAAAATTAATCAAATAAAGCTGTCGTTAAACTTTTCGAACAAAGAGCCGTTGTTACCATAAGCGACACTTTGAAAAGTATCTTAGCTATGCCAACTGGTCGCGTAACAGACACTAATCCGGCTGTAACCAGTGAGGGCGAGATAAATTTGGACAGCGAAACGAAAAATGTTTATGTCTACTGCGATCTCATTTCACCCAGACCAGTCGGGGATGTGTTGGTACCACTGCTCAGGACCGTACCTATTCTTGATAGAACTTACACATCCTGTTTCACATTTACGACAAGCCTCACTACGTCCCGCTGAGCAGGTTTTCTTTCGACACCGTGGAAATCCTTTTAGCCAATGAAGGGGGAAAAACTATTCCGTTCACTAGTGGGACATCGGTGCTAACGGTACACTTTAGAACTAGGAAGCATTTTGACCTGGAAAAAATGGTGAGACACACACCCATTCACCGCAATGCCAGGCTATACGAAGATTTTTACTGCTGTCAGGCCAGGGATGGAATGCCTGTGTTTATTGGAGGACGAAATCAGAGAGGACGAAGAAAAGGTAGCTTCTTTGGGGGAATCGGAAGTGCTATTTTACCCTGGATGAAAACCGGGGGTAAAGCATTACTAAGGGAAGGAGTAGGTACCGGACTGAGGGTCGCATAGGATGCATTAGGCGGCAGAAATAACGTTCAAAGAACGGGCTAAAGAAGCTGGAAAGCGCTTGTTACAGGGGGCTGTCGAGCATCTCGCTGACAACAACCAATCAGGAAGCGGTTTAAGACGACACAGAAAACGAGGCGGGAAGGCAGCAGCTCCACCCGGAGAACCCTTTAGGAAGAGGATAAAACTAACTGCGAGACAGATTCTTGCCCAGTCTGCGCGGAACAAGAAGAAGAAGCGGTCTGTAACAAAGGATATATTCGACTAAGGATGTCTCTTATTCACCCAAAGTCCTGTGAATGTCTTCACTCTGGTCTGGATTTATTTAGCGTTCCACCGACTCAGACTGCAGTAGACGAGGGTCACTTCACAGAGATTCGTCCACTTGCTGCTTTAGCGCAGGCGGCACCAATCGAGTTTTTTATTTCAGGAAATAGCGAAGAGTATCTAGAGCTTTTCAACACATTTTTGCATCTACGGGCAAAAATTACACTCCCCAATGGTGATAATTTACCGGCGGATGCTAAAGTGGGCTCTGTCAATAATTATCTTCACAGTCTAATTTTACAAGTCGACGTATCTCTGAACGACACGTTGATTACACCATCAGAGAATACCTATCCTTTTAGAGCAATATTCGAGTCTACACTTAACTACGGGGAGGATGCAAAAACAGGACATTTGACTGCTGCACTATTCTATAAAGACACACCCGGCCACCACGATGATACGCAGGGTGCTTCCAACGAAGGGTTTAAAACAAGACGCGGAATTTCATCCCATAGTAAAGAAATTGAAATGATGGGACGTTTGCACTCAAATCTCTTTGTGCAGGATCGCTACATGTTAAACAGCGTTGATGTTAAGATCAAACTCACACACTCTAAAGATGTATTCAACATCATGGCTCACGATAAATCGGTAGATTATAAAAGTGTGATCACTTACATTGCACTCGTGGTCAGAAAAGCTAAGCTAAACCCATCGATTTCTCTGACTCACGAAAAGGCTCTTTTAAAAGTGAATGCTCGGTACCCAATAAAGAGGGTTACCATCAAGACATTTTCCATTGCTAATGGCATGCACTCACATAGTCAGGATAATTTATTTTTGAGTCAAACACCCACCCGGATAGTGATAGGTCTGGTTACCGCCAGTGCTTTTAACGGTGTTTATAACGCCAACCCTTTCAATTTTCAATCGGTTGGCTTGACTTACTTGAATCTCACGGTCGATGGGAGATGTGTTACCGGAAAACCCCTAACTATGGACTTTGAGAGAAACCCCTATATTCGAGAATTCTTCGGCACCAATTTGGCCATGGGTCTTATTGGTAGAGACGCAGGAAACAATATTTAATATCATCATTTTATGAGGGATTTTGTTTATTTGGTTTTGACCTGTCGCCTAGCTTACTCAATGGATCGCAGTTTGAGCTAGCCAAAATCGGGCCTTTGTCGATAGAGCTCAAATTCGCCACTCACACAACTGTTCTACTACAAGTCATCGTCTACGCTGAGTTGGATTCAGTTCTAGAGGTGTCAAAAACGCGCCAAGTTCTAACAGACTACGCGATCTAAGGAAACAAAATATGAACACGAGGGGTATTTACAATCTCTTTATGTCAGATGTTTTCGTTCGACGTATTTCAATCGTTAGTGTCATCGCTCGAAACCGATTACCACTCAACATTGACCCTACCAAGACTGCGGCCTTTGTCATAAACACAGACCCTGCATACAGACCCGGCGAGCACTGGGTGGCTTTGTTTTTCAACGGACTGGGGAGATTTGAATATTTTGACTCTTTTGGACTACCCCCAAGGCACATGGATGTTTTAAACTTTATAGCGAGAAATTCGCACGTTTCTTTCTATTATAACACGCGTGTGTTACAAGATCTACTGAGCAACACGTGCGGCCTGTACTGTGTTTATTACATACATTTAAAGTGTCGTGATACCGCCCTAAACAGAATTCTCTTGCCTTTTTCAATGAGACAACATATTAATGATCGTATCATTTATCGGCTGGCGAACCCATGGATATCGACTTCGGCAAGCTAAGTTCACGCGAATCACTAGCGCTTTGTAATTTTGGCGGTAATGATGCACGCTCTCCAGTTCTTATAATAACACATTACGTCAGTGGCTTTAAAAAAATAGACCGGAAAATAGTGGTTTTAGTCGGTCCACGCCGCGTTGCGATGTACTATAAAGGACAGCGGTTTCCAACACCTCTATTCACTCCCACACACGCCAATCACACCACCCACACTGACGGTGTTGGGGCTGGAGTCGTCGATATGTCATCTTCTGAAGCTGTTGTAGACCCCAAGTCTGGTTTTGTATATGCAGCTCGTAGCGGAGAGTATGTAACACCGCTACAGATGAACGGCTTGAAAGCAGTTTCTCTTTCGACGTATCAAGGAAAGATTTTATTTCATATCAGAAAATATTTCGGAGAAACAGAAAAAAAGTTTCCAACCCGCTATGGTATAACATTATCACGACAGGAATTTGAAACTTTAGTAGACCTGAAGGCTACTATTCTGTCAGAGTACGACAGAATACAGGCAACCACTGAGGGTTATCGTTCGATGGGTGTTCCTCATGATAACGCACGAGCTCAACACAACAATATGGACTCCGCAGATCAACATCAACAACGACACACCAACACAGAGATCCTCGGTTCAGCACTATAATGTCGAACAGTTCTTACGTTATGAAAAACGCGCATAAACCAAGGCGTGTTAAGCTTTGTGAACATTATGCAACAAACGGGACGAGCGGCTCATTCAAGCTGGATATTTAAATGCCATCAACACGACTAACAAGTTTATCTAACACATGACTTTATTGTACAATGCAATTTTAAATCCAACTTTTATGTTTTTTGGTGTAGGTGTAATATATACTTTTGAGTTGTGTACTGGTGGTTAAATTTCATCTGTGTCAATATTCTATGAGCTTTATTAACTACTGCCATGTTTATTATGTCGGATTGTTTATTGTACTATCACCATGACAAAATTAAAACACTCATCACCCATTATTTTATTGTAAAATGGAATTATATAACAGCATTTTAACTTATTTTAATTATCCTTGTCGGTATACTTTTGACCTGTCTTGTGTTCTGAAGAATATTAAATTATATATATATATATATATATCCCTAGCTGGTTTGTTGAGTGTGTAGGGCTACGATTGGTTATTTAAACAAATATTCTGTCATATAGTATTCTCATGATATACTTTTTCTATGTTTAAAAAATGTGTTTGTTACTTACGCAAATACAGCTGGCCGGTCCTTTGAGCGTTTGAAAAACACCTCTCCTTACGGGTGGTTATATAATATCCAAAAGTCGCCTACTCTCGTGTTTCTGCTGTCCAGCGACTGTTTTAATGTTTTGTGCTATCAGAGCCTCTCAGTACTATGTTAGTTACTTGTTACATTACAGTTCTTTATGTTTACTTATCTATTCTGCTTATCTACATATTAATACCCTTATTACTACTATTGATTTGGTGGTTTTACAATTACCGTATTCTTCCAACTAGGTTTATCTTGATTGTTAATCTACATATCAATAATTCATATTACCAGTATTGATTTGTGGGTCTACCGTTAACACTTTCTTCCAACTCGCGTTATCTTTATAGTTAATCTACATATTAATAGCCGATATTAGACGTACTGCCTGTTTTGTCTTTAGTATGTTTAAACATTTTGTCGATAGGATGCACGTGTAACAGCTGCTGAAGCCTATTTGCATTTCCGTTGTAAGGAATAAACTTCGCAATGTTATAATTGGAAAACACGAACTTTTATTTTATTTGCACCAGTGTATTTTGAAGATACATATAAAAATAAATATGTAACCTTGTACTTTTGTTGGTTTCTGACGTTTATATTTCTTTCATATATGTGTGAACGTGTGTGTGTGTGTATGTTTTTTTTTGCGTTATTTGAAGGTCAGTATGATTGTCCATCGAGCTCAGATCTTCTCCTCGCCAAATTCCACCCCGTCCAGCAACTGACAACTCCAGTTCTGTGTTGGTTGATAAATCTTCTCACACGCTCACTAAATTTCTCGCTTCTGGCTTTGTCCATCTTAACTCCGATCTCTTACATTCTACGCCGTGGTTGTCGAAGTCCCGTACCCTTCCCCCAATTAGCAGGGCATTGCTAATGTCCACCGGATCCATTGGTTGATCGTCTTTACCGACAAGGCAGATAGCAAACCTGTCCGTTGTACATTTTAGCAAGTTACACCTATCGATTATTTTATCACATTTCCCCATCAGACAAAATTCACGTCGGGCAAAATTCAGCGTTCTATTACCAGGGAGCACAACAGCTGTATTGACTATCACCTAGTTAATCTTCACCACCTGTGGATTATAATTACAGCTCACCGTTAGTGAATATGTGTGTCATATTTTCCAAAGTAGCGTTATTTTTTTCAGTCTACTTGCCCAACAAGCTTCGTCTTATTTGCACTAAAAAACCTCTTTTTGAGGTATTTACCTCAATGGATCCTATTTATCTATGCTGGACCCATCATAGGTGGGTCTGGACCCAAGTAATGCTTGTACTACACTGGACCCTATATTTTCCCCTCTGGAACCTTATATTTACTCACTCTGGACCCGAAAAATACTTGTACCTCTGTGGACCCACTTTATAGTACTATATTTAACTCCTCTGGACCCATCATTGGTAGGTGGGTCTGGACCCACGGAATGCTTACGCAAAGACTAAAGGTCACTACTGTCAGGACTTTGGCTTGCTCTAGTAGCAATGAACATTATAGCGACTTATGACAGTTGTTCACAACAAGTCTCGCCTAAGATAAACAGTGGTTAGAGATATGTGTTAGAGACAATGAACGTTCTAGTATTTGTGATATTAGTTCTCAAGAAGGTGTCATTAGAGTTGGGCACTGAAAAGAATTATATGATCCACCATGGATAATTTAGTTAAGTGTGGCTTTGCTACCAAGCAAGTCTCGCTTAAGATAAACAGTGAGTAAAGCTGTGTGTTATAGACAATGAACGTTCTAGTATTTGTGACAATTAGATCACGAAGGCATCATTAGAGACACATGCTAAATAGGGTGGTGCATGCAGCATTCCAGCCAGTGTCTGAATTATATTGGGGACAGCGTAATTGTGGCAAATACGAATGATAAACCAACCATTGACATTGAAATTGTGATTTTTATGGGTGAGGTCAGTTGTGCACAATAAAACCTCACGTGTGATTTTATTACTTGGTGTTCCGTGAGTACTTTAACGATGTTGACTGTCTTGTCCTAGACTAGCGACGAACGACACCTGGCAGAGACTAGCACACGGGACTGCAGAAATACAGCGCGAAGTACTATGGCGATCAACACCCGGCCAGGGCCTCCAGTGAAGGCGCCAAGCAAGGAGCTGTGACGGGTGAGTCACAGGGGGAGGCAGTGTCAGCAGTCTAGGTTGTCTTAACCTATAGGCAACTTAATTCCACACGTCACGTGTCAGGACTCGCACTTAGAGGAGCGGGTGCGAAAGGCGTTTACATTTCAAGAGGAAGATAGAAGGCGTCAAAGGGAGAAAGTCTACAATGTGTTAGACGAATGACAGGAAACAGTCTGAGAGATAAGATCAGAAATGAAGAACTGAGAAAAAAAAGCTAGGAATAGCCCCCGCCATAGAATATACAAGGAAACAACAGATAAAATGGTTTGGCCACGGGACAAGGCAGAAAGAACAAAACACAACACAGCGAGCCTTCAACAAATGTTGTGAGAACACTAGACCACGAAAAAGATGGATCGATGGAAGCACTAGGAAACATAACAGCAGTAGAGGCGAACAGAAGAGCAAAAGACCGCATCCCCTTCGACGCTGAAAGGCAGATGAAAAAGGAAAGAAGAAGAAATGGTTCTTTTTATCTTGTTATGTGACTGAACCATTTTATCTGTTGTTTCTTTAGGTATTTGATGGTCGATTCAATTTCGAGTTTCTTCCTGAGGTCAGTGTTTCTTACTCTGTCCCTTATACTGTTTCCTGTCATTCTTCTGACACATTTCATTTCGGTGGTCGTTATCTTTATTATTGTTCTAGAGTCCAACGTCCAATTCTGGCTAGCACAGAGTTGGTAGAAAAATTTATTTGTAAATTGCCCTTTTTGCTTCCGTACATATTGCTTTGACAATATAAAATTGACAAAGAATATGGATTGGAAATAAATATTTAGAAAATTAAAACTATGGGGCGGAAGAATCAGAAATGATCAACGGCTCAGAAAACGAAAGCAACAACGTGTGGGATACACAAAAGGCATTTTCAGGACACTGACGTAAATGGACAATGACGTGTTGGAGTCACATTCAATTTTTTTTTAAAACCATGGAGAGAAATTGTATGTCAGAAGAAAGATCTACGAATATGTACATGGAATGTTAGAACTCTTTACCAAGAAGGAAAACGAAAATTTTATCTTAGATGCATAACAATTAAACATACATATTTTAGGCATATAAGAAACAAGATGGAAAGAATGTGGGCACATACAGGGCGAAAAATATACATTTATATTTTCAGACAGAACAACAAAGAGGTGTAAGAATACTAATAAAAAAAGAATTAAAAAATATATAAGTATCCAATGTACAATAAATGTTATGATCATACTACTCACAATGAAAGCAAAGCCATTCGACATAGCAATAATACAGACACACGCACCTATTCAAGACTATACAGATTAACAAATAGAGGCGTACTATAAAGATCTAAATAAAGTTCTCTCTCTCTCTCTCTCTCTCTCTCTCTCTCTCTCTCTCTGCGATCAGGACACAATCAGAGTAGGATTCCAGACTTTCACATGAAGTCAGCTGTCAGGTTAAGTGTGTTGATCGCTCCCACAGACAAAACATCACAATTAGAATCTGCCAGATCCTCTCCGATTGAACACCCGTTAATACGTTGCACTGTGTTCTGCGCCAGTGGCCCAGTGCATCCGATTTCAGCCAGCATTTTATTCAGGTTTGCTTTCCCTTAGCCTTTGATTGTCCCCAATCTTCCTGCAAGGCAGCAGATGATCTTTTCTGTAATGGGATTCTGCCCTTAGATGGTCGGCCCTCCCAGGTTTACGAGCACCATCTTCCCGAGTCACTAGAGGTGACTAACACAGATATGCACACACAAAGATATGAGATGTGACTAGCACTGACACGCACACAACGATATGAGGCATGACTAACACTGACACACACCAAGATATGAGATATGACTAACAGACACACACACTAAGATATGAGATGTTAAAATTTTCTTACAAGTTCAAAATTAATTTTGTGATTTAATTTCACTGATGTTGATTACTTTCTATTTCTGAATACAGATCCATATGTTACAATCTGACTTACATAAAATGTAATTATTTGTAACTGAGTTCTTAGGCTCATCATTTTACTTCTTAGCAAAAAGTAAAGTGCCCTCATGACGCCAACTGGCGTATAGGGAATATGTTGTTTGTGACCATAAATTTGACAGACCCCCAGCACATGATTTTTGGGTAATGTGGTCGGTACCACAAAAATAAAGTAATTTTAACGTCATGAAAAATATACTAACGTCAAAACAAATAACACCAGGGCTAAAACAGAATATCAAAGTGCTATATCTTCTCAACATTCCTATATGGTGCAAAGATTTGGCCAAGAAAGCAGAATAGAGAATTGTAGCCTTTGAAATGTGGATATATGGAAGACTAGGTAGAATTGGATGGAAAGAAAAGAAAACAAACAATGAAGTCTTAAAACAATAAAAATGAAAAGAGAACTCATCATCATCAAGTACCGGGCCTACTGGCGTAGGTTACCTCACAACTTTTGATCTCGACAGTTCTTTATCATTTCTGTTGTTGACCTTCTGCCAAGCAATTCTCTTAAGCTGTCTGGTATTTTCTCTCTTTGCTCCTTCTCTTCATCCCTTAATTTTCTCAGTTGTTATAATATATTCCAGTTGTTCTCTCATCACATGGCCAAAAGATGATAATTGCTTCTTCCTAATATTATTTATCTTCCTAAATTAGCTCTCTTTTTGCTTTGCCCTCTTTCAGAACATTTTCATTACTCTTCTTAGCTGCCCATGGTATTCTCAACATTCTTCTGTAAAACCACATTTCTACAGACTCCAGTGATTTTCTTGTCTGTTGTCCTATTGTCCATGATTCACATCTATATGTTAAGACTGACTCTACATAACATTTAAGAACTCTTTTTCTTGTTTTCATTGTCAAGGATGGATTTCATAGTATCTTCCTCATTTTCTGGAAAGCTGCTTTTGCCTGAGCCATCCTACATCTCACCTCTTTTGTACATCTTCCGTCTGAGGTTCCACAAACAAAGTTCCCAAATATTTAAATTCATTTACCTGTTTTAATATTGTTCCACTTGTCTTTATTCTGCACTGAGGTGATGTCTTTTTCTTTGTTGTTACCATTACTTCTGTCTTTTTTGCTATTAAGGCTGAGTCCTTTATTTTTGCTTTCTTTCACTATAAAAAAAAGAGAACTACTGGGCACAATTCAAACAAGATAAATGTGATTTTTTGACCATGTTAAACAACAGTCTACTAAAAATAATCTTGGAAGGGAAAATACAGGGTAAAAGAGGCAGGCCAAGACTAACATGGACGAGTAACATCAAAAGATGGACAAATCAGCCTATGACAATCTGCACCATCAAAGCAAGAGATAGAGCAGAATGGCGCTCCATGGTAGATAACCTTCGTTGTGGAGATGGCACTTGATGATGATGATGAGTGGCCAATTAAGATCACTAAAGAAACAAATCTAAGAAACAAAGGGCGATGTAGAAAAGAACACCCATGAATTACTTCAATGCTGATGACCAATTCCTGATATATGCAAATGAAGAATATCTTCAACAACATGCAACAACCCTAAATGACATATGCAATGAATACAATATGAAAATTAACATAACCAAAATTGAAAAGTGAGCAAGGAAAGAAGCTATTTAAACATCAAAATAAATGACAATTAAATAAAGCAGATTAGTGACTTCAAATATTTTGGTAGTATGCTCACGGAATAGGGAAGTATATAAAGAGAAATAGAAACCAGAGTGCAGAAAATGAACATTATTAACCCTTTCCATATGGAAGCTTTTTATCGATGCAATGGAAGAGATTTCAGAGACAAAATTTGTCATGGTTTTAAGAATTAATGTACATATTTATATTTATCTCTTAAATGGTAGCTTATTTATATTCGAGCTATGGACTAAGCAATGTTTACATTGAACAACACGATATATGTTATTGCAGCGAGTTGGCAGATTTTTTGAAAATGTTTTCAAGGGTTTGAACATAAATGTTTGTTCACAGTTCGTTAACCTTCGCTGTAGATAAAGTCGTTAATTCGATGGCTTCGTTTCGGACGTTTGGTAGCTAAGGACCTAACTTGTGCAAACGGATGGCATTGGCAAGGATCATTTTTAATCTATGAAGTGGGCTCATTTTGTGTTTAACTCAAAAGCATATGTATGTGCTTTTTAACCAAAAACCATTTTTTGGGGACTCAATGAAGATATCCCCGATGGAAGAATAAATTGTGCTATTAGTCCCATAAATGATTCGCTTCCAGAGGTTCATGATGTAAACAAAGCAGTTTTGTCATTGCAAGTGAATAATGTCCACACCTATAATTGGTCAGGATTGTGTAGCAGCAGCAGCTTTATAGCGAACACAGAAAACATCACAGGATTGTGATGTTCTGAAACAGCTATGCCATGCTACCCTAGAATTGCCTTTAATGGGATTACTGTGACCACAAACCACTCTCCATGTGTGTGCCACATATTTACACCCCAGAAAGAAACACTGAATATAACAACATCATGTGCCGTCTGTGATATTAATGACCACAGACCAGGAGCCTCCAGTATGATTGATACAACTGTTGCACCAAGCATTTCAGCAGCAGAGCCATATCTATGGAATGTTAATCTGGCATTGTTCTTGAATGATGTCCAAGTTAATGAGACATCAGAATCGCGTGGCGGCAGCTACAAGAAGGAAGCGGAGAACATCAAGTTCTGCTGCTATAAAGGAGACTTGCCTTGCTATCCCAGAATTGCCTTAAATGGGATCACTGTAGTTGAAAACGTCTCCTCTTGTGTAAACTACACATTCACATCTAAGAGTGAATCAGTGAAGGTCACAAAATCATATTCTCTCTGTGGTTTTACTAACTACAGGTCATGTGGCTTCTGTTGGATTGGAAATGATAACTTACCACCACTGTGTGTCTATATGTTTGGAATTGGAGTCATCAATGATGGCCTAACATGATCACGTGCTATGACGATCATCATTTTCGGGAGGACGTGAACTCCCATGGTATATGGTGGATAGGCGGCAGGAACCATTGAAGGCTATGTCTGGAAAGTGTTCCTTCTTGCAGTTTCCTCATATTCCAAGTCCGGCTTGTTGCAGGAGCTACTGAGTTAAGTGCTCTGTGCACACCGTGAGCTGTGTGTCTCATCCGTTTTGATCCTGCTTCGATATCCCGCTTGTTTACGATGAATGATGATATCGTATGACAGGGAACAGTTGACTGTGTTCACTTTCTGCGCGGTTTCGCCTTATGTCTTTTAGCGTGTGCTGAGACTGCTACGATGGGGACTACAGTTACCTTTCTTTGTTTGGGAGATGAGTTAGTAATTCGGATGATTCCACTGGCACGGGCGGTTGAGCAATTATGGATTTTAATTCGTTTGCTGTGATTCCGAGGCCTTCCATAACCAATAACCAATAACTAATATTTATCTAAGATATAACATATTATATATGAATTTTTAGATAACTGAACAAGGAATTAGATTTCACCA
Source organism: Megaustenia siamemsis (assembly GCA_032433765.1). NCBI lineage: Eukaryota > Metazoa > Mollusca > Gastropoda > Stylommatophora > Ariophantidae > Megaustenia > Megaustenia siamemsis. Next base: position 36,908,143 of record JAVIAB010000047.1, read on the forward strand.
ATAATGATGCACGACATATAAAAATAATATGGTTTGATGAAGGTTCACACTAACCAACTTGAGAGTGTAACTATGCAGTGAAACGTATGCGGCCGAAATCGGCATAGCACACAGTGAGGCAAAACATGGAAAGAGTTAACTCCACTCTTGAAACATACAAGTATTTCAATGACAGCTAAGAGACAAATGATAAATATTGGTTATTGGTTATGGAATAACCAATATTTATCATTTGTCTCTTAGCTGTCATTGAAATATATAGCATCTTCACACCAACATTATGCTAGCAATGTCAAACATGGACATTGAACAAAGCCCAACAACAGAAAATCATGACATCTGATACTTGAGGAAAATAACAAACAACACAATGGCAGAAAGTTAAAATGTTAAAATCAGAGATGAAATTAGAATTAAACAATATCTGGAATATATATACAAACTACAAATGAAAAGGTATGGGCACTTGGAATGAAACCAGACCAAATGTCATCAAGAACATTCTATCTAAGAACATCAAAACAGAGGGTAAGAGGAAGACCAAAGAATAGATGGATAGACAGAATAAAAGGCATATGCAAAAACCAAAACATCTTTTTAACAGCAACACGAAACGCCAAAGAAATTCCATTTATAAAAGAGAGAATCAAACAACAAGCAAGCAAATATCTAGAGACACTATAGTAAACTGACAACAACCTTCTTTCTCTGTGACGTCTAAAGGCATCAGCAGCTAAATAAAAGAAAAGAAAGAAAGTGGCTGATTTGGAACTCTTTTAGATTTTTAACATGCACAGATTGCCCCTGTATCCTGTTCGTTTTTTTGTTGCAGTTATCTGAGGAGATGTTGGGTCTCACTAACCAGGGGCAAGAAGAGGGTAAAACCACAAAGATGCCACAAATTCTAACAGAAAAACTAAGACAATCTGTGGCAGGATTAGAACCTGTGATCTTCTGGTCAAGAGGCTGACGTTGTACCTTTAGGCCACCAATCCCCCCCAGGATATATCGAGGAATATTTTAGTATAGACTTATTTTTCCATGAGTACTGGCACATTTATGAGTGATGTGGAGAATGCCAGGTTGCTTTACATTCCCAGGGACAATTCCCATGTTCAGAGGATGTGTAGCCAAACCGGTTTTTTTTAAAAATTGCCACATATGGGAATTAAGCCTAGACCCACCTGGCCAGCACTTAAATGTACTAACCACTTAAATGTACTAGCTACTTATTTATATGTACAAACTGCTTAAATGTACTAACTACTTAAATGTACTAACTACTTAAATGTACTAGCCACTTAAATGTACTAACCACTTAAATATACTTACTCCATCATTGTCAATGCGGAAGTCAACTGAGAGTATTACATGATAAGACCTTTTATCAGAATTCCCAAGGATGGAAACAAAAGGAAAGACCAAAATATACTTGGTGAAGACAGGTGGAAGCAGAGATGAAGAGAATGGGGAAGACATGGAACGCTCTAAGAGAACTGCAAGAAATAGGAGGCTTGAAAATTGAATATTTGGGTATGATATATCATTATACTGGAACACTACGCCGCCACTGTAAGAGAAAGCCTTTAGAGTGGCATTCTTTACCCCATAGTGCTAGCTCGATGATAGATTCGAATGGTGTGAGTCTTCTGGGGCGTGGCAAAGTTCAGATACCAGTAAACAGAATTGGTTCCACTTCTCCATTGCATGTGTGCAGTCATTGTCATAGAGATTGGTCTTTGTTTTGCCATTAACTGCGGCCTCTGGTCTACATCCGTCTACTGAATAACAAGCATTAAATGTGTCGGTCTGGTTTGTGTTCTGTTTGAGAGCCACATTCCGACCCCGCCAATGTAGATGGAGCAGATCTTTGCAACTATCGCCCCTTCAATCGGTAACTTGTTGATCAGACCAGCCCCAGAGCAAAAGACATCAATCTCGTGCGAATTAACTACAAACCTTGATTCATTGTTACATGAGGCAGAACCATTTAGTTTTACCGTGAAACTGTCCGGATTTTTCGCATGTAAGTCATTCACATAAATCCTAAACCAGGAGAACGGCAAAGATTGATTGAGAGTTGCCTCAACTGATGTAGAATCTGTGTCCGGATTACATGTGGTGTCGTTGTTTATCAAACAGGAAAGTAGGTTTAGATTTTTGGTCGTATTTGTACACGAGATCCAAGTACTGACACTGGCGTCCGAAATATTCGTGCTGACAACTGTCATTGTTTGGGCATGTATTTGTAGTTTTGTCACAAACTGAGTCATTTTAGCAGTGATTTAGGTCATTATTAGCTTCCAAGGTCACAAACGAAGCCAGCAGAATATAGACTTGATCTACAGCGGAGGTTAACGAACTGTGTACAAACATTTATTATCAAACCTTCAGTTACATTTCTAAAAATCCGCCAACTCGCTGTGATAACAGATAGCGTGATGTTCAAAGTCAACATTGTTTAAACCTTGGCTCGAACGCGAACAAGCTTCCATTTTGCGTCCCATGACGTCATTTCAAAAATAAAGTTATGAAACCAAAAGAAATCGTCGGACATCTTGATTGTAATGGGCGATATGAATGCTAAGTTAGGAAAAGTATAAGACCATTATTGGAAATCATGGTTTAGGAAGGGAGCCGCGATAGCTCAGTGATTAGTGAACTGGACTACAAAGGACAAGGGGTAGGGTTCGATCCCAACCGACGGCTTCCGGGTTCATCCAGCCTTAAATAGGTACCGGATTTTTTTCTGGGAAAGTAAAGCAGCACGGACTACCGACCACATTACCCCAAAAATCATGTGCTGAAGGTCTGTAAAATATAGGGTCACTAACACCATATTTCCCTATACGCCACTTGGCGTGAAGGGGGTACTTTACTTTTTTATGGCTTAGGAAAAAGAAATGAAAGAGGAGAAACAGATGAAACGCACAGCTCACAGTGTGCGCGGAGCACTTAACTCAGTAGCTCATGCAATAAGCCGGAATATGAGGAAAATTGCAACTTGGAATACCTTTTAGACATAGCCGTTAATGGTTCTTGCCGCCTATCCACCATATTTACCGGAAGATCATGTCCTCCTGAAAATGATGATCGTCATTTTATTAAAAATGTATAGCGCTTGATGATGCTAGAACATCACCTTGACTCCAAATCTGAACATATCAAACAACTGTTTGTCATCGGACTATCCCCGCCGCACATCGAACAACATCTGAAAGATCTCTCTGCAATGTGAATTTGTGAAATTATGAATCCCTCCTGACTAACATGAACCTCCAGGAGTGACCCCGGTGCTGCAAAGTCATATACGAAACTCCAAACCGCCTTTCACTATTAGCGTACGGCCGTTTTAGGGATATACAATCAGCCATTGTGATGACACACACAACAATATGCAATGCGCAGGGCCCATAAAATCCCAATTACTCTAATAAATGCAGCCAACAAGGCATGAAAAGATGATGCACAATCTCTAAAGTGAAAACTGCTTTTGACTTGGCAGAGCAGTCCATATTTAATGAGTTGTAACATGTAAATTCTGGGCGTCAAACAATTCCAACGATGGAATGTATAGACGTAAACCACATATCAACTCTAGACAGGGGAAGCTCGCATTCACAAACTTGGACTTGACAAAAAGGAGCATTGAGGTGTGTACGACTCTGCATCATCGGCGAAATTTGTTAAGTGGACAATCAGATTTACTTTAACGCAGAAAATTGCATTGAAGAGCCGAAACTAACCAGCTGACAAATGCAATTTCTGCAGCGGTCCAGAGAAAATGAACCGTATTCCACCATATTGGAAACTAGTTAAATTAATCAAACTAAATCGAAAGAAATAAATGACTAATTTGTCAAGAATGTCACTAGACAGAACAGTTTTAAATTAAAAAGATGTTAAATATACTTATACAAGTTAAGAACACATATCAGAAGCTGCTAAAAGAAGGGCCAGTTTCAAAAGAAAATTGATTACAAAAAATTATAAAAAAAAGAATACAAGAAATTTGCGACATCTTACCCAAAAAGGAAAGGAACAAAAAACAAAAAAAGATGACTGATGCCTTCCTGGAAAAATGGAAGAAAGAAGACAAGCAAAGTGCACTACCAAATACAGCAAAATAGAAGATGAAATACACAAAATGTGCAAAAAGGCAAAAGAAGACTGGTTCAACAAAATATGTCTAGAAATCGAAACTATACACAAAAAATTAAGTAGAATCTTATAAGTGATAAAATATGCGCGAATTGGATTATAATCAAACAACAATTAGTTCTTGTTTCTTGTTCTACATACCACACCTAAAGTGATAAAGGTTAAAAAATAAATCTTATAAATTAAAAAAAAAATTTACCCCACCTCTGTTTATGTTTGAAGTCATAGTCAAATTGAGTTATTAGCGGGTCATCATCACTGCACTCCGAACGTCCATAGGTGCTCAAACCGCCTCCACAACAAGTCTCGAAGTGTCCAGCGACAGACGACTTCAGTTCTGTGTTGGTTGAAATCTTCTTACACGCCCGCTAAGTTTCTCGTTTCTGGCTGTGCCCATCTTAACTACGGTGACCAGGCGTCCCAGTTTGCCCGGGACATGTCCCGGAATTGAATCAGCCGTCCCGGCGTCCCCGAAAGGTTGGGTTTTGTCCCAGGTTGTGACCAGCCGTCCCATTTTGCCCGGGACATGTCCCGGAATCAGCCGTCCCCGAAAGGTTCGGTAACGTTTTCCGACGAACTGTGTACTTTTCCCGTACTAGATCCGTGCTGATAGCTTTGCGCGCATTTTATCAAGCGGTCCCGCAATTTGCCCGCAAATCGAGTCGGCAAGAAGAGGAAAATGTCGGAAATTTATTTTTTTTTTCAGCAAAGAGTTCGCACTAGATAGACACTAGATTTGTGAATATTCATTCATTGTTGGTTGTTTGTTTAAAAAATGTTTATTTAAATTATTACTAACCAATTTTAATTTTAATTGAAAAGACTGAAACAGTTTATTTTATAACTTACTATTTTTTTAACTTTAACTATTATAAGAATTAGATACGTATTGCTGTACACATGCAGTATGTAGGCTATACATTACATTGTAGATGTTTGCCTCTGCCTCTTCCTTACACTTACAACTGAATTTTACTTTGTTTCTCTTCACAGCTTAGACTGTGACTCAATGTGAGTGAGTGGTCCACTTCTTTTCTATCACTGACACTGTGCATGATGCCAAAAAGAACCTGCAAATTTAATGAGACTTTACAGAAAAAATATCCTTTCATTAAACGCACAACTAGTGAATCTGACGTACTGTGCAACATATGTCGTGCAGAATTTTCTGTAGCACATAATGGCGCGACAGATATTTCTAACCACTTGAGTACAGGCAGGCACACTAGAGCAGTTGGTGCAAGTGCGTCTTCAAAAAGTCTTACAGAGTTCTACGCAAATGCAAGTTGTGGAACAAAAGAAAAGCAGTTAGCTGCTGCGGAAGGTACTTTGGCATACCACACAGTCAGTCACAACCATAGCTTCCGTTCGATGGACTGCACCTCCAAGCTGATCCAAAAAATGTTTGAAGCAAAGTTTACTTGCTCAAGAACCAAGGCAGAAGCAATTGTTGTGAAAGTTCTCTCGCCACTTGCAATGAAGCATTTGAAAGATGACCTGGAAAATGTAAACTTTGTGTCTATGTTCATTGATGCATCTAATCATAAGGAGGTGAAATTATTTCCAATACTTGTCCGCTATTTTTTGCCATCATCAGGAATTCAAGTAAAACTACTTGAATTTAAAGATTTACCCGGAGAAACATCTGCACTACAGCACCAATATATTATGGAAACACTGGAATCACATCAGCTGTCACAGAAACTTATCGCTTTCTGTGCCGATAATGCCAATACAAATTTTGGTGGTGCAGAGAGAAAGGGAAAGAACAATATATATTGCAAACTAAATGAAACACTCAGTCATAAAGTTCTTGGCCTTGGATGTGCGGCACACATTGTTCACAATGCTATTCAGTCAGCAGCGGAATGTCTTCCTCTAGATATTGAATCAGTTGTTCATAAAATATATATGTACTTTTACATATACACCGTTCGAGTTACGGCCTTACAAGAATTCTGTGATTTTGTTTCAATAGAGTATCAGAAGTTACTAAGCTACAGCAAAACCAGATGGCTAGATATGATGCCAGCTATAGAAAGGATTATAAAAATGTTTCCTGGGCTGAAATCATATTTTCTCTCATTAGACAAATGCCCTGTCCTGCTACAAGCTTTTTTTGAAGATCCATCTGCAGAGCTGTGGTTATATTTTGTACATAATCAGGCAGCTTCATTTCAAGCAACTGTTCTGCAAATTGAAAATCAGACTGCAACATGTATTGAAGTGTACAGATCTTTGAAAGATCTTAATGAAAAATGCAGGGAAAGATCAAGTCAGAAGTTCATTCCCATCATACTTCAAAGTAAGTTGAAGGAGTTGGAGAAAGAGATTGATACCAAGAAGCTCCAGTCACAAATGATTGAATTTTATGAAACAAGTGCAAATTACTTGGACCGCTGGTCCATTCAATTTGAAGAGATAAATATATTTGATTGGGTGCTTTTGAGATCGCAAACATCATGGGAAGATGTTCAAAAGTGCGTTGCTTTTGTAAATGGCATATTTCCTGACAAGATAAATGACAATGAACTATTTGATGAGATCTCCTATATCCAAAGATATGTCACGGCAGAAAAAATTAATGAGTGGTCTACACCCTCAGCACAAGTCCCAGTAGAAAAACGATGGATGGAAATCTTTCAGCACTTTGCCAATCATTATGTTCCATGTGATAATGTGAAACTCATGGCAGAATTCACATTATGTCTTCCAGGGACAAATGCTCCCACTGAAAGAGTCTTTTCTCTTATCAACAACATTTGGACTCCTGATAAATCGCAACTTAAAGTTGAAACATTAAAACACATGCTTGTTGTTAAATGCAATTACACTAATTATTCATGTAACGAGTTCTATGACATGTTATCACAAAATTCTGATGTTCTGAGTGCCATCCACTCAAATCAGAAATATTAGTGTGTCATGATTATGAGGTTGATCATACATGCGTCAGCTGTGTCAATTTATTTTAACATCATGTCATTTGTTAGTAGTTAGTTATTTACTAACAATGTTTTTTTATAAACATTCAAAGCGAGATGTTCAGCCGCAGACCTAGGAAGATTAATGAATTAAATATTTTGTTTTTAAATATATTATTTAATAAGTTAAACAATTTCTACTTTAATTTACTTTCTCAAATATTTCACCCGCGAATTTTTTTTTTTTTTTCACTGGTTGCTATTTTCACAATTTGCCCTAGTCTGTCCCAGGTTCGGCCCAAATTGTCCCAGGTTCGGCCTCCATTTGTCCCAGGTTCGGCCCAAAATAATCTGGTCACCGTATCTTAACTCCCATCTCTTTCATCCGAAGGAGTGACGTGGACATGGTTATCAAAGTCATGTGTCCTTCTAACTTCCCTGAGGGCATTCATGATGTCCGCATTCATGATGTCCCGATCCATTTCTTGACAGTCCTCAACAATAGCGCATCTAGACAACCTGCCCGCTCTTTCATTTCCCCGTACTCCAGCATGTCCTGGGACGTAGACAAAGGTGACCCTACGTATTTTTTTACTTCTACAATGACTCTTACGTACAGATCCCGCCTCTACTTTTAGTATCATGCTCATCGAATCACTCAGTATACAGGCGTGGGTGTAGTCTTGTGACTCTAGCCACATAAATGAATCACTGGCCTCACCTCCATCGTCATGCTACTCGTGGTTATAACCAATGCACCACTGTCTTCCTTGACTATTCTGCCTGCCGAGCGTGCTGTAAAAGCCCATGCACTTCTTTGGTGTCGTATCCGTCTGTATAGATGACTGCATCTTTCTCATCGGTGTTATCCCATATGAGACCGTTGATCTCCGCATTGACCACGACTGAGTTCTATTTCCTACATTTCCAATTCAGTTAGAGATCGGCAGCCGCAGAGAGCAGTTGGAAAATTCAGAGTCATGGTAAGCAAGAACGACAGTAGAAGCCTATAAGCAGAGAACAGTTGGGATACAAGCCCAAGAGGATAGCTTGGGATAAAAGGAGGAACAAGCAGAGAGATCAAATCATCAGATGATTGGCATCAGGGTCTGTTGTTTGATGTGTGACGGTGATAATTGGACGACTAACTGCGTGTTTATATGTTCGGTTGGTGTATTGTCAAGAACGATGTCCTAACATCATCAAGCGCTATACATTTTTTTTATCTCAATATGACGATCATCATTTTCGGGAGGACGTGAACTTCCATGGTATATGGTGGCAGGAACCATTGAAGGCTATGTCTGAAGGGTGTTGCTTGTTGCAGTTTCCTCATATTCCAAGTCCGGTTTGTTGCAGGAGCTTCTGAGTTAAGTGCTCTGTGCACATTGTGAGCTATGTGTTTCATCCGTTTTGATCATGTTTCGATGTCCCACTTGTTTACGATGAAGAATGATATCGTATTGACAGGGAACAGTTGACTGTGTTCACTTTCTCCGCGGTTTCGCCTTATGTCTTTTGGCGTGTGCTGAGACTGCCACGATGGGGACTACAGTTACCTTTCTTTGTTTGGGAACTGTCATTGTGTTAGTAATTCGGATGATTCCACTGCACTGGCAATTATGGATTTTGATTCGTTTGCAGTGATATCAGGCCTTCCATAACCAATAACCAATGAGTATAAAACAAATGCCAGCAGCAACAGACAATTAAGGAACTGGTCTAACAGAAGTAACGCAACCGGCAACAGCCATAGATAGAGTAGGGAGGGCCGTACGATGGGGTCATTGAGTTATTAGCGGGTCATCATCACTGCCATATACCAGTCCAACATAAGCGAGTGACAAAAGCATGAAATGAAAGCCCAAGGAGCTTGAGATAAAAAAAAAGTGGAACAAGCAAAGAACGGCTGAACAGTTATTATAGCAACAATTAGAATTCTGACAAGAAGAAGCCAGCAGGTAACAGCAATAGATAGAGCAGGGAGGGCCGTTCGATGGGGAAGTTAGCTTCGAACATGACTTGGAAGTGTAGCAGGCTTTTAACCTATAATGTAGCAGGTTTATTAACACAGTAAGGAGTGATCACACGAGTTGAAAAGACTTCACCCGGAAGCCTGCCCTGTACTTTATGCACTAGTGCGACATGGTGAACACCACATCAATGCCCACCATGTACCACTACACGTGGTGGACGCAGGCCTTGCCTCGCCTGTGACGCTCCTTCACTGCCGATATGGACCGTAGGAAGTGTCGTAGGCAAGTCCCCCTTGCCCGCATTGACTTGACTGGTTCTCTGCTTCACTGTTGGAAGGACTTGCCAAGCCTTGCCTCCTATACACCTTACACGGAAGATGCACACAGACAGCTCACTACATTTTGAACTATCCCCTGCTTGACCTTTGGAACACGTCACACCGCTAATGGCGGTCTGACTCTCCTTCGACTTTCCTCTGTGGATATCTTGACAGAAGCTCGTGGAGATATGAGCCCCTTATGAATCCTACCAGCTCCTTGGACACCAGCCGGTTGCGCTGGCCAAAACGCCTTGACTACCTGTTGATCGTTAGAAGTACTTCGCGCTGTTCAATCTATGGGTCAGGACAACCCTAATCCGTTCGTCGTCAGGACAAGACAATAAGAACACAGCTAGCATTGCCAAGCATGTTTCAACACCATGGAAGTCAACAATTCAACGTTTATTAAACACAAACAATCCATCCCCAGAAATTTACAAAATGTCCACTGTCACTCTCATGGTGACCTCTCATTCTGGCTTGATTCTCGCACTGACAACACATTCAATGCACAATACTATTCGCCTCCTCAACATGAGTGAGACCTTCACAATAATACAACAGTCTCTGCACTTGTTTAGTGCTAGCACTCACCATTAATTCAAACATCTCTGTCTTGTGCTAATGAGACTACTCACAATTAATTCAACCATCTCTGCTCTATGCTAGTGAAAACACTCACAGTTAATTCAACCGTCTCCTCTGTTCTATGCTAGTGAGAACACTCACAATTAGTTCAAAGTCTCTGTTCTATGCTAAGTAGAACACTCATAACAATTCAAAGTCTCTGTTCTATGCTAAGTGGAACACTCATAATAATTCAACATCTGTTCTAGGTGAAATTGAATACTCACAATGATTCAAAGGTCTCTGCGCTATTAGAAGCTACCAGCTTCGTAGTCAATTCTATGCATGACTATATCTCCCTAAGTAGGCGATCACACAGGATCGGAATAACGTCTCTACACATGTGGTGAGCTCTCCAAGCTCTGCTAATGTCTCTATGGAACGATTTATATTCAATCTTCCTATGTAGGCGATCACACAGGATCGGAATAACGTCTCTACACATGTGGTGAGCTCTCCAAGCTCTGCTAATGTCTCTATGGAACGATTTATTTTCAATCTTCCTATGTAGGCGATCACACAGATCTCCTAAATCTCATAATGCTGTACCCACCTGATTCACAATCAAGTCCTTGCAATATTTGTAACATGAACATTTGTCTGCTATTCATAGTACAGCCCTACTGTGCCTAGCTTAACCTAGTATCACAACTAATCACATCTAACTGTCCAGTCTCCAGGAAACTCACACAACTAACTTGAGTGGCTGTCGCCCTCCAACTAACATAGCTACTAACTTTCTCACTAACCTCTCTAGTTCACGGTACCGACTGTATTTCTACAGACGTCCGCATCTGGACCCACTTCTGAATCGAATGACCAAACTCTACTCTAAACTACCCTGTCTTGCGCACACCTGATCCCTCAACACTAACTTCTCAACTTAATCCTTTTTTCACTCACCTCTGGCTTTTTTCCTGTCCCCCGTGATTCTTGCTTACTCACTACCTTCTCGAGCCCTTGAACACCTATCAGCCCTCCTTCCTAATTATCCCCCCTTTGTTTACATTTTGCCCTTCACTCACTAATTTCATATCGCTGCTATCTCCTGTTTCAAACTTACTATTGCTATAGCCTGTTTCCACCATACCCCTTCTATACCCTTTTTCACTGCCTTATACCTTCTCCGAGTTATTTAACCACCTCTAATAACTCTTTAACTCTCATTCCCTTCTTATTTACACCCCCTCCTCTTCAACTGCTATCCTGGATTTCCTCTTTCTCTACTTTTGTAGCCTCCTCCTATTTCTTATATGGCCTACCTTCTGTTCTACCAATTATCCCATCTGTCTCTTGATTTATAACTATTATATCTTCGAAAACTTCTCCTATCTATTCTATATCCATAATCTTCAGTTTGACCCTCTCTTCGAATACCTTTCCTATGTTCTCTGTATTCATCATCATAAGTTTGACTCTCATGTATCTCGTCTATATCCTTATATAATTTTTCCTCTTGCTCTCTTGTTAATCTCTCTATGTCTGCTGCTGTTAATTTCCATAGACTATCCTCACTTTCTGCCTTTTCTATGTTTTCTGTTTTCTGTGATTCCCTGTTGTGTATCATTTTTATTGTCTGTATCCTATGGGTTCTGTCTAATTTATGCGTGGTACTTGGCAACCTACGCTCTATGTCGGTCATGTACCTTCCTAACATCTTTAATATTTTGTCCCCCTTGTCTTTAGTTTGCCCTTCTTTGTTCCCTTTTTCTTCCACTACTAATAAACTTCCGTTATTATCTACCTGTGTTCCCCTATCCTCTGTGTTTATTTGTTTGTCCGTCACTGTCCCCCTATTCTTAGTTCCCTTCTCTATCATTTGTGTTGCACTATCTGTGCATTCCGTTTCAGTTTGTGTAAACTTTTGTTCTTTTTCGTTCTGTCTAACTATGTCATTGTCTGGGCCTACTCCAATATTAATATATCTTTTTATATCCCTGTCTTCCAACCTTGTCTTTGTCTCCCTTGTCTCATGTGTCTTCCTTACTTTCCTTCCCTTTTTAGTTTTCTTACAGTCTAACTTTCCTACTCTCTTCATGTCTTCATCTGCCGTCAAAAACTCTTCGTTATCTGATGTATCTGCTATTGTATCTGTTGCCCTCATAAATTTATAATTCTGTTCCCTAATCCTCTTATTTACCTGGAGCCCATACCATCTATAGTTTATCCTCTTATCTAGTCCATCTCTTCTTCCTCTACTATCGGTTAAATAAGCTGGTCTTGTCTTTCCGTTATCTTCCTGTCTCCTCTCCATGGGTCTAAATACATCTACTCCTATCTTATTATTTGCTATTTTATGTTCTTGATTTATAATATTATTTACTATTTCGCTATTTCTGTATAGTATTATGGCCTTATTTTTCCCATCAAGTCTCTCTATGTATCTATAAAACATTATCTCCCCAAACTTACTAAAATACCTTCTAATCTGTTCGTCTGTAACATACCTCCTTAATTCCCCTACTATTATCTTGCAACTGTTAGTTTTATTTTCCCTTAATCTAGACTGATTCATTCTGTTTACTATTTCTCACTACCCTTCTCTTACTACCTTGTTCCTTTCCTTGTATTGATGTCTATTTTCTACTCTAATACTCAACCTGCTATTGCTCTTGTCTCAACGTCCCCCCACTTGTGATGATATCCTACACCAATATTCAATTATTTATCTCCTGGGACTCTATCTGATCTCTTTGTTCATCACCTGTTTATATTTCCATTCATGTTTGTTCATAATACAATTTCCTAGAACCAAAATATATGACACACAACTCTGTTTACCACAATACCATCATTGCCCACACAAAAATCACACAATGTATCACAATATCACTCTTTACAACAATTTGTTCATCACCTTCACCCAAAAACACAAATCTCTCTCTAACCTTGTATCCCAGCCATGTGTGTCATTTGTTGTAATAATATTTGTTCCTTATTTTACTCCCTCTTCCCTTAATTACTATGTCCCTATTCTATCTAAAAAAATATGGTTGACACACACGACTGTGATAGCACTCTTTATAAATTTCTCTCCCTCTTTTTTTTTTCTTTAAACGTGTGGCCACACACTTTACACTCTTTACACTTCTCTTTAATATCTCTCACTCAATACTCCTTCCACTCTCCTTTCACTCGCTAATTAATATACTACTTAATTAACTAGTAACACACTTTTGAAGATCCTTTGAATTTTCTCCCCGCTTTGCTACCACTGTGTCTCACTTGCCTGTCTTTGACCTAACGTTGGCCATTGACCAAAAATGTAGCAGGCTTTTAACCTATAATGTAGCAGGTTTATTAACACAGTAAGGAGTGATCACACGAGTTGAAAAGACTTCTCCCGGAAGCCTGCCCTGTACTTTATGCACTAGTGCGACATGGTGAACACCACATCAATGCCCACCATGTACCACTACACGTGGTGGACGCAGGCCTTGCCTCGCCTGTGACGCTCCTTCACTGCCGATATGGACCGTAGGAAGTGTCGTAGGCAAGTCCCCCTTGCCCGCATTGACTTGACTGGTTCTCTGCTTCACTGTTGGAAGGACTTGCCAAGCCTTGCCTCCTATACACCTTACACGGAAGATGCACACAGACAGCTCACTACATTTTGAACTATCCCCTGCTTGACCTTTGGAACACGTCACACCGCTAATGGCGGTCTGACTCTCCTTCGACTTTCCTCTGTGGATATCTTGACAGAAGCTCGTGGAGATATGAGCCCCTTATGAATCCTACCAGCTCCTTGGACACCAGCCGGTTGCGCTGGCCAAAACGCCTTGACTACCTGTTGATCGTTAGAAGTACTTCGCGCTGTTCAATCTATGGGTCAGGACAACCCTAATCCGTTCGTCGTCAGGACAAGACAATAAGAACACAGCTAGCATTGCCAAGCATGTTTCAACACCATGGAAGTCAACAATTCAACGTTTATTAAACACAAACAATCCATCCCCAGAAATTTACAAAATGTCCACTGTCACTCTCATGGTGACCTCTCATTCCGGCTTGATTCTCGCACTGACAACACATTCAATGCACAATACTATTCGCCTCCTCAACATGAGTGAGACCTTCACAATAATACAACAGTCTCTGCACTTGTTTAGTGCTAGCACTCACCATTAATTCAAACATCTCTGTCTTGTGCTAATGAGACTACTCACAATTAATTCAACCATCTCTGCTCTATGCTAGTGAAAACAATCACAGTTAATTCAACCGTCTCTGTTCTATGCTAGTGAGAACACTCATAATAATTCAAAGTCTCTGTTCTATGCTAAGTGGAACACTCATAATAATTCAAAGTCTCTGTTCTATGCTAAGTGAAACACTCATAATAATTCAACATCTGTTCTAGGTGAAATTGAATACTCACAATGATTCAAAGGTCTCTGCGCTATTAGAAGCTACCAGCTTCGTAGTCAATTCTATGCATGACTATATCTCCCTATGTAGGCGATCACACAGGATCGGAATAACGTCTCTACACATGTGGTGAGCTCTCCAAGCTCTGCTAATGTCTCTATGGAACGATTTATTTTCAATCTTCTTATGTAGGCGATCACACAGATCTCCTAAATCTCATAATGCTGTACCCACCTGATTCACAATCAAGTCCTTGCAATATTTGTAACATGAACATTTATCTGCTATTCATAGTACAGCCCTACTGTGCCTAGCTTAACCTAGTATCACAACTAATCACATCTAACTGTCCAGTCTCCAGGAAACTCACACAACTAACTTGAGTGGCTGTCGCCCTCCAACTAACATAGCTACTAACTTTCTCACTAACCTCTCTAGTTCACGGTACCGACTGTATTTCTACAGACGTCCGCATCTGGACCCACTTCTGAATCGAATGACCAAACTCTACTCTAAACTACCCTGTCTTGCGCACACCTGATCCCTCAACACTAACTTCTCAACTTAATCCTTTTTTCACTCACCTCTGGCTTTTTTCCTGTCCCCCGTGATTCTTGCTTACTCACTACCTTCTCGAGCCCTTGAACACCTATCAGCCCTCCTTCCTAATTATCCCCCCTTTGTTTACATTTTGCCCTTCACTCACTAATTTCATATCGCTGCTATCTCCTGTTTCAAACTTACTATTGCTATAGCCTGTTTCCACCATACCCCTTCTATACCCTTTTTCACTGCCTTATACCTTCTCCGAGTTATTTAACCACCTCTAATAACTCTTTAACTCTCATTCCCTTCTTATTTACACCCCCTCCTCTTCAACTGCTATCCTGGATTTCCTCTTTCTCTACTTTTGTAGCCTCCTCCTATTTCTTATATGGCCTACCTTCTGTTCTACCAATTATCCCATCTGTCTCTTGATTTATAACTATTATATCTTCGAAAACTTCTCCTATCTATTCTATATCCATAATCTTCAGTTTGACCCTCTCTTCGAATACCTTTCCTATGTTCTCTGTATTCATCATCATAAGTTTGACTCTCATGTATCTCGTCTATATCCTTATATAATTTTTCCTCTTGCTCTCTTGTTAATCTCTCTATGTCTGCTGCTGTTAATTTCCATAGACTATCCTCACTTTCTGCCTTTTCTATGTTTTCTGTTTTCTGTGATTCCCTGTTGTGTATCATTTTTATTGTCTGTATCCTATGGGTTCTGTCTAATTTATGCGTGGTACTTGGCAACCTACGCTCTATGTCGGTCATGTACCTTCCTAACATCTTTAATATTTTGTCCCCCTTGTCTTTAGTTTGCCCTTCTTTGTTCCCTTTTTCTTCCACTACTAATAAACTTCCGTTATTATCTACCTGTGTTCCCCTATCCTCTGTGTTTATTTGTTTGTCCGTCACTGTCCCCCTATTCTTAGTTCCCTTCTCTATCATTTGTGTTGCACTATCTGTGCATTCCGTTTCAGTTTGTGTAAACTTTTGTTCTTTTTCGTTCTGTCTAACTATGTCATTGTCTGGGCCTACTCCAATATGAATATATCTTTTTATATCCCTGTCTTCCAACCTTGTCTTTGTCTCCCTTGTCTCATGTGTCTTCCTTACTTTCCTTCCCTTTTTAGTTTTCTTACAGTCTAACTTTCCTACTCTCTTCATGTCTTCATCTGCCGTCAAAAACTCTTCGTTATCTGATGTATCTGCTATTGTATCTGTTGCCCTCATAAATTTATAATTCTGTTCCCTAATCCTCTTATTTACCTGGAGCCCATACCATCTATAGTTTATCCTCTTATCTAGTCCATCTCTTCTTCCTCTACTATCGGTTAAATAAGCTGGTCTTGTCTTTCCGTTATCTTCCTGTCTCCTCTCCATGGGTCTAAATACATCTACTCCTATCTTATTATTTGCTATTTTATGTTCTTGATTTATAATATTATTTACTATTTCGCTATTTCTGTATAGTATTATGGCCTTATTTTTCCCATCAAGTCTCTCTATGTAACTATAAAACATTATCTCCCCAAACTTACTAAAATACCTTCTAATCTGTTCGTCTGTAACATACCTCCTTAATTCCCCTACTATTATCTTGCAACTGTTAGTTTTATTTTCCCTTAATCTAGACTGATTCATTCTGTTTACTATTTCTCACTACCCTTCTCTTACTACCTTGTTCCTTTCCTTGTATTGATGTCTATTTTCTACTCTAATACTCAACCTGCTATTGCTCTTGTCTCAACGTCCCCCCCACTTGTGATGATATCCTACACCAATATTCAATTATTTATCTCCTGGGACTCTATCTGATCTCTTTGTTCATCACCTGTTTATATTTCCATTCATGTTTGTTCATAATACAATTTCCTAGAACCAAAATATATGACACACAACTCTGTTTACCACAATACCATCATTGCCCACACAAAAATCACACAATGTATCACAATATCACTCTTTACAACAATTTGTTCATCACCTTCACCCAAAAACACAAATCTCTCTCTAACCTTGTATCCCAGCCATGTGTGTCATTTGTTGTAATAATATTTGTTCCTTATTTTACTCCCTCTTCCCTTAATTACTATGTCCCTATTCTATCTAAAAAAATATGGTTGACACACACGACTGTGATAGCACTCTTTATAAATTTCTCTCCCTCTTTTTTTTTTCTTTAAACGTGTGGCCACACACTTTACACTCTTTACACTTCTCTTTAATATCTCTCACTCAATACTCCTTCCACTCTCCTTTCACTCGCTAATTAATATACTACTTAATTAACTAGTAACACACTTTTGAAGATCCTTTGAATTTTCTCCCCGCTTTGCTACCACTGTGTCTCACTTGCCTGTCTTTGACCTAACGTTGGCCATTGACCAAAAATGTAGCAGGCTTTTAACCTATAATGTAGCAGGTTTATTAACACAGTAAGGAGTGATCACACGAGTTGAAAAGACTTCTCCCGGAAGCCTGCCCTGTACTTTATGCACTAGTGCGACATGGTGAACACCACATCAATGCCCACCATGTACCACTACACGTGGTGGACGCAGGCCTTGCCTCGCCTGTGACGCTCCTTCACTGCCGATATGGACCGTAGGAAGTGTCGTAGGCAAGTCCCCCTTGCCCGCATTGACTTGACTGGTTCTCTGCTTCACTGTTGGAAGGACTTGCCAAGCCTTGCCTCCTATACACCTTACACGGAAGATGCACACAGACAGCTCACTACATTTTGAACTATCCCCTGCTTGACCTTTGGAACACGTCACACCGCTAATGGCGGTCTGACTCTCCTTCGACTTTCCTCTGTGGATATCTTGACAGAAGCTCGTGGAGATATGAGCCCCTTATGAATCCTACCAGCTCCTTGGACACCAGCCGGTTGCGCTGGCCAAAACGCCTTGACTACCTGTTGATCGTTAGAAGTACTTCGCGCTGTTCAATCTATGGGTCAGGACAACCCTAATCCGTTCGTCGTCAGGACAAGACAATAAGAACACAGCTAGCATTGCCAAGCATGTTTCAACACCATGGAAGTCAACAATTCAACGTTTATTAAACACAAACAATCCATCCCCAGAAATTTACAAAATGTCCACTGTCACTCTCATGGTGACCTCTCATTCCGGCTTGATTCTCGCACTGACAACACATTCAATGCACAATACTATTCGCCTCCTCAACATGAGTGAGACCTTCACAATAATACAACAGTCTCTGCACTTGTTTAGTGCTAGCACTCACCATTAATTCAAACATCTCTGTCTTGTGCTAATGAGACTACTCACAATTAATTCAACCATCTCTGCTCTATGCTAGTGAAAACACTCACAGTTAATTCAACCGTCTCCTCTGTTCTATGCTAGTGAGAACACTCATAATAATTCAAAGTCTCTGTTCTATGCTAAGTAGAACACTCATAATAATTCAAAGTCTCTGTTCTATGCTAAGTGGAACACTCATAATAATTCAAAGTCTCTGTTCTATGCTAAGTGGAACACTCATAATAATTCAACATCTGTTCTAGGTGAAATTGAATACTCACAATGATTCAAAGGTCTCTGCGCTATTAGAAGCAACCAGCTTCGTAGTCAATTCTATGCATGACTATATCTCCCTATGTAGGCGATCACACAGGATCGGAATAACGTCTCTACACATGTGGTGAGCTCTCCAAGCTCTGCTAATGTCTCTATGGAACGATTTATATTCAATCTTCCTATGTAGGCGATCACACAGATCTCCTAAATCTCATAATGCTGTACCCACCTGATTCACAATCAAGTCCTTGCAATATTTGTAACATGAACATTTATCTGCTATTCATAGTACAGCCCTACTGTGCCTAGCTTAACCTAGCATCACAACTAATCACATCTAACTGTCCAGTCTCCAGGAAACTCACACAACTAACTTGAGTGGCTGTCGCCCTCCAACTAACATAGCTACTAACTTTCTCACTAACCTCTCTAGTTCACGGTACCGACTGTATTTCTACAGACGTCCGCATCTGGACCCACTTCTGAATCGAATGACCAAACTCTACTCTAAACTACCCTGTCTTGCGCACACCTGATCCCTCAACACTAACTTCTCAACTTAATCCTTTTTTCACTCACCTCTGGCTTTTTTCCTGTCCCCCGTGATTCTTGCTTACTCACTACCTTCTCGAGCCCTTGAACACCTATCAGCCCTCCTTCCTAATTATCCCCCTTTGTTTACATTTTGCCCTTCACTCACTAATTTCATATCGCTGCTATCTCCTGTTTCAAACTTACTATTGCTATAGCCTGTTTCCACCATACCCCTTCTATACCCTTTTTCAGAAGATTAGAATACAATAAAGAATAATATATTAGAGAATGAAATGAGAGAAATTGAATAGATTTAGAATAGACAACAACAATTGTCATGACAGAAGATGTGAGAAAAGAAGAAATAAAGGCAGCCGATCAATGGTCAATGTGTTGTCGATGTGTTGTTAATTGTTGTTATGTATAACACGCAGAAAGTCTCTCAAGTTGGTAGTAAGGGATGAACGGAACAAGCTGCTGGCAAACACATAAAGTTCAGTCTCTCACCAAGTTCAGTCTCTCAATAAAGTCGCGAGGGTTATTGGTTATTGGTTATGGAAGGCCTCGGTATCACTGCATGCGAATTAAAATCCATAATTGCTCAACCGTCCGTGCCAGTGGAATCATCCGAATTATAACTCATCTTCCAAACAAAGAAAGGTAACTGTAGTCCCCATCATAGCAGTCTCAGCACACGCCAAAAGACATAAGGCGAAACCGCACAGAAAGTGAACACAGCCAACTGTTCCCTGTCATACGATATCATCATTCATCGTACACAATTGGAGTATCGAAACATGATCAAAATGGATGAGACACACAGCTCACGGTGTGCACAGAGCACTTAACTCAGTAGCTCCTGCAACAAGCCGGACTTGGAACATGAGGAAACTGCAACAAGGAACACTTTGCAGACATAGCCTTCAATGGTTCCTGCCGCCTATCCATCACATTGCCCGGAAGATCACGTCCTCCTGAAAATGATGATCGTCATAGTAAATGTATGGCGCCTGATGATGTTAGGACATCGTGTTTAACTCCAACTCCGAACATACAAAACACAGTTCGTCTTCAGATTATCCCCGTTGCACACCAAACGCAAGATCGCAAGATTAGCGCATGGTCGGTCTTGGGACACACGATGATCCATTATGATGACGTAGCACGCACAGAATGTCTGCGCCCATGTATTCATTATTACTCTACTGAATGCAGTCTACAACGAACGAAACATGGTACAAACTTCCCAAAGACGCTGACTTGACTGACTTGACGGAGCCCACCACATTAATGCGTTGTAACTTGTAAATAACGTGCGTCAACCATCTCCATCAAATGGTCACTGAACAGCACTTTGTGTGACGTAAAACGCAGATCAACATTAGACGTTGGAAGGCGCATTCACAACACTTGAATTGTCAAAACGGAGCATTGCTGTGCGTGCAACGCCAATTCAATGGCGCAGATATAACAAGTAGAACATCATTTCGACTGGAATGCAGAAAATTGGAACTGATACCCGAAGTTGATAAGAATCCAACGGAATTTCTGCAGCGATAGAGAGAACGTGACTCAATTCCGCCATCTTGGAAATGGAAGTGTATACACGCACAAGTGTAAGTAGCAGGCACACATGCAAAGGTGGTCTCAAAAGGTGACGACAAAGGACGTCGAACATCATAAATCGAACATCAAACAGGTTACATCAAAGCGTTTAAAAGGGGTCACAATTGGTACCCGTGACCCTGTTGATAACCTAAGGGCGACCGAAGTACTAAACTAATGTGATCACAGGAGCCACGAGCAACAAGACAGTGTCAGATAGGAGAAGATAAACAAGCAGAGGAAGAAATTATCAATTTAAGGAAAACGCCGTAAAAAGCACTAAAAGAGTTATTGAGTTATTTGCAGGTCATCATCATTGCACTCCGAACATGTCCATAGATGCTCAGATACCCTCCTCAGCAATTTCCTCAGTGTCCAGCGACTGACGACTCCAGTTCTATGTTGGTTGATAAGTCTAAGTCTTCTTATAGCAGGGAAAATAGTATGACAGGGAATTGAACACTAAGGGATGAAGGATGGGGAAGAAAAAAATTAAGCACAGAAGCATACTGAAGAAGAAATGACGAAATAGGAATCCATGACGGAATTTGTATGACGTGGAGATAGAAACGGTTGTGAAGAGATTACGAAGGAAATCAGTTAGACATTGGCAGCCGAGAAGAGCGGAAGATGTATGGAAGATAAGAGCTAGACATTGGCAGCAGTTGGAACACTGTGGAACAGTAGGAAATATAATGAAGACTTGGAGATTGGCACCAGAGGAGAGCGGCAGTACACTATGGAGCCAGAGCATTAATGAAGATAAAGATGGACAGCAGTTGGAATTATAACGAGTAGTTAGAGATGAAACAAGACTATATTAACAGATCCGGAATGGATTAGTAACAATTAAAAGCCGAAATTTAGAATTAGGTAGGATAGGTATGGACGTTCGATGGGAAACGGACCAATATAGAATAGCGGCAACATCAAAATTAGAATATTTTAGCATAATATAGTTAGAGAAGGATGAGAGAGTGAGTAAGGAATATAATAATTGTAATCGTAACAGACTGAAGATACTTAAATAATAAAGGCTCCCAATGAAAAATATTGCCGATATCTTGAGTTGATGATTAAGTACAATTTTGTCTCAGGTAAGGGTCTTCGTCACTTAGGGTCTCACCAGTGTTAAGTGAACGCCTTGGAGTTAACGATCAAGAAGGAGTCAGAGAAATAACGAAGAAAAGAACAAAGTCCTCAAGGCACATTGATTGTCGAAGTCATGTGCTCTTCCCACATCTCAGAGGGCATTGATGATGTCCGCCCGACCCATTGGTTGCCCGTCCTCAACGACAGCGCAGCAAGCCAACCTGTCCGCTCTTTCATTTCCCCGTACTCCCGCATGTCCAGGGACATAGACAAAGGTGACCTTAAGTATTTTGGATTTCTGCAATGACTCTACCCATTGCATGCGTACAGAGCCCGCCTCCACTTTTTTTATCATGCTCATCGAATCACTCAGTATACATGCGTGGGTGTAGTATTGTGACTCCATTTGAATGCCTTAGTCACTACCATCGCCTCCATTGTCATGCTACTCGTGGTCACGACGCACTGTCTTCGTAGACTATTCTGCCTGCCGGGCGTGCTGTAAATGCCCATGCACTTCTTTGGTGTCGTCTTACAGATCCGTCTATATAGATGACTGCATCATAGACATGCACATAAAGATATGAGATATGACTGACTTAGACATGCACACACAAAGATATGACACATACCTAACATAGACACATACCTAACACAACCTGAATGACTGAAAGACTGACTCTTATACATTGGAGCCTTTTCCTTTATTTCTTTTCTCGTTTCACACGTGTACAATCTGCGACATTTTCTATTGCAACCCACACTCATTACCATTAATAAGATCTATTCTTCCTATTTCATTCTCTCGTCCCTACAACTAATCTAATCTTTTCTATCTTTGTGGCCGTTGTCCTACTTTGGTACGTTCCCATCGAACGCACCACCCTAATCTACCACTTCGGACCATATATTGTTCTTCGTTTTTTTCTATTGTTGTTTGTCTGTCAATTTTTCCGAGTGCTAACACATACTTCTTTGTTCTATTATTCCCTATTATCGCCTCGGAAGTTCCCCATATAATAATATTTATGTATTATTATTTGTACCTAATCTATCTATCCCTATCTATCGGCCTATTTACACTGTATTCTTCTGGTTCATCTGCTAATCTCTAACTGTTCAATCTGTCGCTCTCATGCTTCCGTTGCGACCGCCGATCTTGGGCTTCCAATACTACTTCGCTTAGATTCCCATTGTGACTATCTCTGAGTCTACTTCTGTGCTTCCTTCGGTTGCCAATCTCTGTCTGTCCTCTCTTTTCTGCTGCCAAGCTCCAACTTCGTCTATTGTGTTTTATCTCTACATCTTTTCTCTTCGGCTGTTGATCTCTAAGTGATGTGTTTCTTCGGTTGCTTTCCATCTGTTCTGTCAGTTGGTGTTTTCCAACTGAATTTCCATACTGTCCTCATCTACATGTTTGTTCTCTAAGGCTGCCAAACTCCAACTGAATTTCCACTCTGTCCTCAGCTGCATGTCTGTTCTCTAAGGCTGCCAAACTCCAATTGAATTTCCTTCATTGTCCTTTGGAACTCTCTACGTCATGAACTCTCTTCCACGTCATTTCTCCTTCTGTATATGTTTGTGCTTAATTTATACCATCCCCATCCTTCATCTCTTGGTGTGCAATTCCCCGCTACACAATTCCCCGCTATTATATACAATCATCTATACATTAACTGCTATACAATAACTGCGACACAACTGGAAAAACAAATATGCAGGAAACCCCGATCTATTTCCTATCACATATGGATAAACCATACTTTGCCATGCAAAAGATTAGTAATGGACATATCGGGACCATATCCCACCACAATATCAGAAACAGACATATATTACACATAACGGACTGCTGCAGTAGATGACCAGAAAGCAGACCCATACCCTATAAATTAACAGATATAGGCCTAGTCATTAACATTTTATTAAACGAATTCATTCCGAGATATAGCTGTCCACAATGCATACTTAAAGATAATGGAGGAGAGTTCACCAGTCAAAAATTTAAGGATACATTACGTAAATTAAACATCAAACACATTCAGACTTCAGTATACCACCCACAAAGCAATGCAATTAATGAAAGGCAGCACAGAACATTGAATGACATAATTTCTAAATTGACAAGGGGTCGAGATGAGGAAAGGGACGTGAAACTAAATCAAGCATTGTCCGCGATAAGAGTGAATAAAAATGAAGGTACAGACTTTCATACAGACCCCATTTTTTCTACTATACGGAAGACATCCGATGTTACCGATAGACAATTTATTACAACCAAGAAGAAGGTACATAGGTGAAGAGATACATGAGATCATCATCCAGCAGATGCACGAAAATGTCTGGAAAAATTTAAAGAGAGCAGAAAGAAAAAATATGAAAAGGGATAAAAATAAGGAGAACATACAATATAGCGTGGGAGACAAGGTATTCTACAAGAACCATACAGCTATGTCAAAAATAAGCCCAAAATGGAAAGAAGGATATATCGTGTTAAGAAAAACAGGAGACACAAATTATGTGATTATGTAGCAATATAAAACGTTTTTTTTTCTTCTATTCTATTCCATATATTCAATATTCATATTCAATAACGATTACAACCCAATGTTTCGATGACTTGAACCACGGCTTTGTTTACATTCGCCGCCTAGTAGCTGCCCCAAGGGGTCAGGCCGACAACGTGACCTGACCTAAATCCACGAGACAAATAATAATAAATGAATATTATTATAGAGGGAAACTTCCGAGGCGATAATCAGTGAATCAATTCAGAGGAAGAGGTATGTTTACAGCACTCGGAAAAATGACAAATAATCAACAACAGAAAAAAATATGGACCAATGCAGGATCGAACCCGTACTCAGTGGCACAGCGCCTTGCCACGAAAAGCCAAACGCTTAGGAACTCTGCCACTCAGCTAACTAAAAAATTAGCTTCGTAGGCAAAGTCCTTTCGCGAAGGCTTTCCTATGACTATAGCATAAGGCTGCGATCACAGCTCGGAAATATTTTTTCCTGTTAAGACAAGTATCTCCCGGATAGGGTAGGGCTGAATACTTGCGTTGCAGACAAACATTTAGGACGAAACAGCACGAATAGTAGTTTCCAGTGGTTTAGACTGGAGACAAATAATAATAAATGAATATTATTATAGAAATCCACGACCGTGTTGCATACCGCTAAGCCTGTGGTTTCCTAGTGTAGTACTTCGCTTATTGTGTAATTAGGCGACACCCCAAGCCGTTTGTCACATCTTAAGGACAGTTAGATGACTGCAAATTAGGACAACTCGTTATTTAAAATTGATGAACTTTATTGCATTCACCACATCCACCGATCACCAAGGTGTCGGTGTCAGACAACCAATATATATGCATATTACATAGACATCAACTTCTCGCGGACATTCATTGATCATACAGTAACTTGATGGCAGCACGGCCTTGTGCCTCCATCACGTAAAGAACATGTGATCTCATTCAACATTGACAGCATCTTGAATTTCATTCAGCATAGAGAGAACATTGCCTATCTCTCACATTACATTGATCACTCACAACTTGGTTGAGGCACAACCTTGTGCATTCTGCAGCATATCACGAAAATTGAATTTCATTCAGCATTGACAGAACATTGAACTTCATTCAGCATAGAGAGAACATTTCGTTTCTCTCGCATTACATTGATTGACAACACTTGGTTAAAGCACGGCCTTGTGCCTTATTCAGCATCTTAAGAACATTGAAATTCATTCAGCATTGACAGAACATTGAATTTCATTCAGCATAGAGAGAACATTGCGTTTCTCTCGCATTACATTGATTGACAACACTTGGTTAAAGCACGGCCTTGTGCCTTATTCAGCATCTTAAGAACATTGAAATTCATTCAGCATTGACAGAACATTGAATTTCATTCAGCATAGAGAGAACATTGCGTTTCACTCGCATTACATTGATTAACAACACTTGGTTAAAGCACGGTCTTGTGCCTTCTTCCGCATCTTAAGAACATTGAAATTCATTCAGCATTGACAGAACATTGAAGTGAAAATGGTTGTGTTTCCTACTCACCAAGTATTCACACAGAATTCCTTGCTGTAGACATGTTCCACCGAATCACACGGTAATTATGGAACAGTACCTTAATCTACTCACACTAGCTTAGTGACTAACTGTCACTGCCTTGAAGCCCCTAATGCTAACTATGTCTGCTTTACACTGCCTGGCTTTCTCCTGACTTGGAGAACCTTCCTCGGCTAAAGCCAGTCCACAACTAACTAACCACATTGACGACACAGCATTATCAACTCACAACTAAATAACATTATTACACTTTGCTGTCAACTGACCAGCAATCACATTGTAACTAACCCAACTTACTATGTACACTAATTTTAAGGGTTGCTAGCTCTAATGGCTAAGGCCCTACGGAAAAAGAAGCTCTCGGCTCCACCGCTATCCGAAGACTGAATTCTTTGTTAACTATCTGTGCTCACATCCATTCTCTCCCCCTGATTCTCCACATTTTTCGTGCGACACGCTTCGACTTAAATTGATCTCACCTATTCACTTTCCACGTTTTTCTGTCATTCCTCTCTGCCTAGCCTCTATCACTACCCTCTCCCTTATTTCGTCATTTGACCTTCATTCTCTCGCTTTCTCTCTTACTCTATTTTCTTCTTATCTTTCTCTCACTCCCTGCTACAATTAAACATATATATGGAAAGACGGCAATAAGGACCCATAGGAGAAATATAACAAAAGACGAGACCTTATGGTCAGAAAAAGAAAATGCACAAAGAACGGAAGCACAAACAGATAGACGACAAAGAAAATGCACATGGAGTATGAAAGAGTCTGCAGAGGAAACCGAGGTCGAAGAAGAACACGGAATAAACAAAATGACAGAGTTTACGACAGAAGATAGAACAAAATGGAACCCAAGATCTATAGACATATGATAGCGAATCAAGTGGAGAAAAGGAAGAGGAGACAACCTATCAAAACACAAGAAGCTGGACGAAAAAGAGGCAAAACCGAAGGATACAAAGGGAAAGAGGAACATCATCAGAAGAAGAGAGAAAGAAGGGTAAGATTAAAAGACAAGAAAGGAAGAATAATAAAACAAGAACAGTTAGAACAAATAAGAGGAAGTGGAAGAGAGAGGAAGGCAAAGAGGAAGAAAGGAGAGAACACGAAATGGATAAATACGAAGTAACAGAGAAGAGAAGGCAGAGGAGGTGTAAGGAAGATGAAGGAAAGGAGAGAAGAAAAACCGAAATGAGTAAACACAAAGTAAAGTAAGAGAGAAGAGGAAGAAGAAAGGAGAGAACCCTAAATGGGTAAATACAGTAATATTAGAAGAGAAGAGAGAACCTGAAATGGTTAAATACATTAAGAGGACCAGAACGAGCAGTTGAAAAATAGTAAGAGGAAGATTTGAAACACGTCTAACATTATATGAATGGATGGCACGGATAGTCGTTAGAAAACGGTTAACGAATGGTACATATTGGGGGTGAAAATAGTTCTTCCCCTCCCATCCAGCTGTCTTTCCGTGATCGTCATTGTGTACACATTGAATACTTTGGATTTTGCATCGTGTTTCGTTCGTTGTAGGCTGCATTCACTAGAGTGGGTGGGAATATATGGGCGTAGCCATACGTACGACGTACGCTAATATTGACATCGCAGAACGATGTGCGTGTGGATAATAAGACGACTAACTGTGTTTCATGTGTTCGGATTTGGCGCCAAAAACGATGTCCTAACATCACCAAGCGCTATACATAAAAAAAAAATATGACGATCATTATTTTCTGGAGGACATGAACTTCCGGTCAATATGGTGGATAGGCGGCAGGAACCATTGAAGGCTATGTTTGAAAAGTATTCCTTATTCCATGTCCAGCTTGTTGCAGGAGCTAGTGAGTGCTCTGCGCACACTGTGTGCTGTGTGTTTCATCCGTTTTGATCGTGTTTCGATATTCCGATTGTTTACGATGAATTATGATGTCGTATGACAATGAACAGATGTCTTTGTTCACTTTCTGTGCTGTTTCGACATGTCTTTTGGCGTGTGCTGAGACTGCTATGATGGGGTCTACAGCTAGTTTTCTTTGTTTGGGAGATAAGTTAGTAATTCGAATGATTGCACTGGCACGGGCGGTTTAGAAATTATGGATTTTAATTCGTTTGCAGTGATACCGGGGCCTTCCATAACAATAACATTGAATAGAACTGGTGACAATGGTGAGCCTTGTGGCAGACCTGGACAAATGGATGTTGGCTCGGAAGACCAACTTCCACATCTGAGTATCACCTTCCTCTAAAACAGTGCCGTGGCGATCCATCTAATGAGGAAGTGGTGCACCGCCAGTTTGAGGAGCATATGCATGAGATATTCAAATGGTACCCTATAGTATGCATCCTCCATAACTATAGCAGCAGCACATGTCTCCTTTCGTCTGTGGAAGCCTTCGAAGATGTCATAGGCGAAGACTGCCCCATTGCACCATGTCTCTTTCTTATATCTATAACCCCAGAGTGTGGGTGGGAATGCACACTTCTGTTCAAGGTGAGATCACCTGTGACACGGGCAACTATTTTCTCCAGTAGCTCGCCTGTTGTGTTCTGCATTGTGATTATTCTGTAGGCACTGATCTGAGAATGGACCTTGTTTAGCTTCGGTAGCGGTAATAAATAGCTATGTAGCCACTGCTCCTTAATCCGGCCACTCCGAATGGCATTAAACTCTGTGTGCAGTCTTTGCAAGTCAGTCGTTGTCAGCTAAATCGCATATGTCATCGTACCGAACACCTACTGCACCAGGAGCAGTATTGTGTGACCTTTTAAGTATTGTGCGAATGATATCGGTTCTCAATAGAGAACACTTTGTTCGAGTGACCATTCTGGTTGCCCTTCCATCATTCAAGCACACTACATTGACCGACACCAGTGCGTTCTCTAGGTCTTCTCTCTACTTGTTGGTTATGACGTTACCCCACTGGTTGCCTCTAGCAACCAATCAGCATTGCATCTATTAGCTTTCCATTATTTTCCAATATTGTGAAGAGAGAGACAGGGAGAGAAAAAATACTTGTTTATTGGCGGTTTTAGAATGGTAAACATGCAAAAAAATAGTAAAATTTTGTGCATACTTTGAAATTGTATTGAGAATCTGGGCTCCAAAAAACAGTTGGCATATAAATAATGGGGCACAAATGATGATCATCAGATAACTGATACTTCATGACAAAAATACTTTCGTATAATTTGAATATTTTGAGGAGCAACGAATCGTGAACACAGAAGTAAAAAGAAGCAAATATTAGTTTAATGAAAAACTAATTTCAATGTAGCGTTAGAGAAGGAGTGATGAAGGCATGTTTTGGTATTGTTGAAGATTCTGACAAAGTTTCTCATTTCCGGCTGTGCCCATCCTTCACTCCCATTTCCATCATCCGAAGAAGTGACGTGGATCTATGTTTGTCGAAGTCCTGTACTTTTCCTACATCTCGGAGGGCATTGACGATGTCCGCCCGATCCATTGGTTGCCCTCAACGACAGCGCAGCTAGCCGCTCTTTCATTTCCCCGTACTTCCGCATGTCAAAGCGACAAAGACAAAGGTATTTTGCATTTCTGCAACGACCATTGCATGCGTACAGAGTTCGCCTCCACTTTTTTTTATCAAGTTCATTAATCACTCACTGCGCTGGTGTAGTCTTGTGACTCTAACCATTTGAATGATCACCTCCATTGTCATGCTCGCGTGGTCATAACGTATGCACCACTGTCTTCTTTCACTATTCTGCCTACCGAGCGTGCTGTAAATGGCCATGCACTTCTTTGGTGTCGTCTTACAGATCCGTCTGAATAGATGACTGCATCTATCTCATCGGTGTTATCGGAGATAAAGACCGTTGACCTCAGCATTAACCACGACCGGGTTCTGTTCTTTTCTTTTCCTGTTGAGTGTGACAATACACGAGAAAGTCCCCTTGAACGACGTAGGCACCGGTATCTACTCCTCACCAACGCTGATATTGGTAAGCCCACAGACCTGTTTATTGACATCTTCTGCTCGGCCCACCCATGATTTGTTTCTTTTTAGCCTGGCAACCTTCCCCTGTGTTGAGCACGTGGTGCAATGGATGCTCTTTATCTGTACTAATCTTCAGGTATGCTCGTGCTCTCCATATCTTGATTCTGTCATTCATGGTTGGAAAGTCAAGAAGATACCTCATTGCTACACAGGGATATCCCAAGATAAATGCGCATGGCTTCAATTTGTATTTTCTCCAGCCTATCAATTTGAGTCGTACTGACAGTAAGAATTGTCAGGACATACTCGATTAGTGAAAGGACATCCCTGGAACAGATAAGTAGCCTCTGCTCGATGTTGACAACTGCCATGACCTTCAAGGCGGCTAATCCTTTGCGGGATTTTGTTGACATGGTTGACTTGATCCCGAAAATACTGGCTGCGATCAAACTCCGAGGTATGTCATCAACTTGTCCCTGGTCACCTCATCAGCTGCTATTCGTACTACCGGTGTGGTCATAATAACGATATGATTGTTAAGAGAGAACCATGGATGCTTTATATTAACCAAGGCACCTGAAACCCCACACCAGGAAATGCGATCGAGTTCGTCTTGCATTGTGGAAGCGATTGCCCGTCTGTCTCTTCCCTGTCGATATACCAGAATATCATTAGCAAAAGTCATAGCTCTTCCCCTCCCATCCAGCTGTTGTTCCGTGATCGTTATTGTGAACACGTTAAATAGAACTGTGGAACTAATAGAAGCCTTGTGGTAGCACTGGACAAATGGATGTTGGCTCGGAAGACCAACTTCCACATCTGAGTATCACCTTCCTATAAAACAGTGCCGCAGCGATCCATCTAATGAGGAAGGGGTGCACCGCCAGCTTGTGGAACATATACATGAGATATTCAAATATAACCCTGGTGTATGCATCCTCCAGATCTATAGCAGCAGCACATGTCTCCTCTCGTCTGTATAAACCTTCGAAGATGTCACAGGCAAAGACTGCCGCATTTAGCCATGTCTTATCCATATATATATATATATATATATATATATATATATATATATATATATATATATAGATATATAACCTCAGAGTGTGGGTGGGAATGCGCGTTTCTGTTCAAGGTGACAGGTGAGGACACGGACAACTATTTTCTCCTGCAGTTTGCCCGCAGTGTTCTGCATTGTGATGATTCTGTAGGCACTGATCTGAGAATGGTCCTTGTTTGGCTTCGTGTAGCCACTCCTCCTTAATCTGGCCACTTCGAATACTGGCATTAAACTCATTGGCCAGTTTTGTCAAGTCGTCGTCAGCTAAATCGCCTGTCATCGTACCGAACACCATCTGGACCAAGTGCAGTGTTGTGTGACCTTTTAAGTGTCGTGCGAATGGTATCGGCTGTGATTGCGAGATCTTCTTCCAGCACTACGTCCTTAAACAATTTCCCCTTTCCCCGTATCCTCATTCTTTCAGCCTGATTTCTTTGGTATGTCTGCTCAATGTAGCGGGCAAGCAGGACTTTCCCTTTGTTCTCATCAGATTTGTGCTATATCCTGCCTGTGCTCTGAAAGTTTGGTATGCCTCTGTGTCGTGTTGTGCCATTCATGTTCTGATGAAGGCGTCAGAATGTGGCTAGCGATTTTTCTGAGCACACTTTTTTACAGGTCATCCCACTTTGGCAGCCTGATTATCACATAGTTTGCATCATTTTTTGGTCGACCTCTTCTTTCAGACGCTTCAAGAGCTCATGTTGTGTTCTTCCATTCATTCTGGCTTTCTGCCATGTCTTGGCCGTTTGTCTCTTGCTCCGCCAAGCTTCCTCTTCTTCTACGTTCCACCAGGGTGGCTGCGTTCATTTTTCCTGCCTCCTACGTGGGGCGCTCTGTTTCCTATTTCTGATTTTGCTAATGACGTTCTGGTATGCTTTGTCGTAGTGGAATGTGTGGAGCTTTCTTGTCTGGTTTCTATTTCTGCTTTTCTCAGTTAGGAGGTCACATTGATAATGATCACTTTCATGGAACCCCAGTGCACTCCACCTGCAAACCGGTGCGAAGGTGGAAGACACCAGTGCAAGGTCTCCTGTTCGAATGCCCATTCTTGTTGCCCTTCCATCATTCAAGCAGACTAAATCGACTCTATATAGTTGCGTTCTCTACTTCTCCCTGCTTGTTGGTTATGACGTTACCCCACTGGTTTCCTCTAGCATTAAAGTCTCAAAAAGAAAAATGCTGACAGACAAAAAAGATATAATAGATATATATGGCTGGAATATATAACAGGACTATTTCATGATCAAAGAGACAAAAAACCAAGTATAAAATGTAAATCAGTCTATAAAATCTTAAAATCTAAGGTGGAAAAAGCTATACAAGCAATGCAAAAGGGACAGGACTGGACAGCATACAGTAAAGATAGGAAATGATACAAATGGAGATGGAGTTATGTCTTTGGCACTAGAAGATTTTGGTATTGACGTGATTGCAGACATATATCTCGACATACACCATACAGGATACTTCTTCTGCAATCAAGACTCAATCAGAGTAGGATTCCAGACTCTCTTATGAAGGCAGCTGTCGGTTGCCCCGTATAGTTTCTCTTCCTGGGTGGTGGGTGTGAACTACATTGTCCTTCTCAGTGGCAATCTGGGGGGCAATCCTGTAGAACATATTTGTTGTCATGTTATCCAGTGTACTGTATTATCCAATGGCTGGTATTTTGACTTTGATGAACATGTCGTTTCTCATTCTGTTGTGGCGAGTGCATAGGGGAATGATGACAGTTTCCCTTCTTGATAGTTGGAGGTATCCATCCCTCTCGTTATACTTTGGGTGTTCTTGTTTCCATTATCATGATACTATTATGGATTTGGCTTCATCGTAGCTGACCAGATGGTTCTCTTGTAGTAATCTCCAATCCCTCCCTCTTTAGCTAATTTGTCTGCGCGAAGACCACTCTCTGGAAGTTATTGCTATTATTATCAAGTCATCTGACTCACTATTCCTGTGGGTTTTTTTTAGAGCTGTTAGGACTGACAGGGCATCAGTCAGTATCACCAATTTCTTGTGCATGTCATTTTTGTTTTGGATAGCCAGTTTTGCAACGTCTTTGAGGGCTTCAGCTTCTGCTTTATTTGAGAATTTTCCAGTAGTTATTGACTTGGTGATGCTCGTTATTAAGCCCCAAGAACACACTTCCTTCTCCATTTCTGGTGGCATTTGTAGCAGAGCCATCTGTGTATATGTGTGACCAGGAGTCCTGTGGGTAGTTGTCGTTTGTGTGTTTTTCTACTATGTCTTTTTTTGTTTGGGTGCATTTTTTTATGATTCCTATTATGTCTTCCTTAAGTTCTGGTATTTTTTGTGTTTCCGATGAGAAGTCATATCAGATGGGCTTATTGTGATGGGTTTCAGCATTGTTTGGAACAGTACTAGTTGCCAGTTCTTTGGAGATTGCAGCGAAGTTATTGTTATTGTTATGGAAGGCAAACGAATTAAAATCCATAATTGCTCAAGCGCACGTGCCAGTGGAATCATCCGAATTACTAACTCATCTCCCAAACAAAGAAAGGTATTTTTTGACCCCATCAAAGCAGTCTACGAAGTCAAACCAGTTATTCTTTGGTGCATGGCTAGGAAGCCTTTTATATTTCTCCGCTTGTCGCATTACTTTAGTTTTCTGTCTGTCTTATAAGGGTTGTAAACCTGTTACTATTTCTAGAGTCTCGATAAGTATAGATTTCATAGCACCAGTGATGAAACAGGCACCCTGGTTTTGTGATCTATTAATTTTGCTAAATGTGATTTCGAAGTGGTTAGCCCAGGCTGTGACTCCATACTCTAGGTCTTACTCTTTCTACGTATAGTCGTTTCAAGATATTGCTGTCTGCTTCCCATTCTGTTCCTGCCAATTTCTTCATAATATGTGTTCGTTTCCTGGCTCTCTTGTTTGCTTTGTCTATCTGATTTATCCGTGTCATTCTGCGATCCATGGTGACGGCTATATATTTTGGGTTTTGGTCATTAGGATCTTGAAGTTTGCTTGGTGAACTTGGTGACGCTGGCTGCGTGAAGCCGGAAGCCGTCGGTTGGGATTGAACCCTACCTCTTGTCCTTTGTAGTCCAATTCACTAACCACTGAGCTATCGCGGTTCCGGGTCACCAATAAGTTTACAATTAATATAATTAATTCTCGCTATCACTAGTTTATAATTGCTGGCTGGAATTAATTAACTAGTAGAAGAATGAACGAGAAGTCTGTGAAACAGTGCTTCTATAGTTCGTTCAGAAATTCGTGCCCACAGAATTTATTAATTATCTCGGAAACTGATGAATTTCAGTAATTCTTTTTTTCAAGAAATCTTATTTTGTCACCGACCTGATCTGATTTTTTGTCATGCATTTAGGAAAGATTTTTGTTTCTTTGATTTAATTATTGACAAATATGATTTTCTTGGCTGTCCTAATTTTTAGATGTTACAATACCCACATTTTTTGTAATCAACTCATCTTTTAGAAAAGAAATCTCACATATTCTCCATACACTCCTAGCATCATTTCGCACCGTAAATTGTAAGACAATTACGTTCAGAAAGTAGTTTTGTTTTCGATTTCTTGTGAGAAAAGATCATTGGCGTATCTTGACAAAATATTTACTATTAATGTATAATCCTTTATATGTGATAATTTGTGAAGTGACAACTTGATTTTTAAAATCGACAGTCATCATTTCAGTTGTTGACCTTCTGTCCAGCTATTCTCTTAAGCTGTCTGGTATCTTTTCTCTTTGCTTCCCTTTGATCTCTTCGTCACTTTGATTTTCCAATTGTTACAAAATATACCATCTATTCTCATTATTCTATTGTAGAAAAAAATGATGATTGTTTCTTCCTAATATTGGAAATGACGTCTCTTTTTTGCTTTGGAAACTTTCATTTTTTTCATTGCTCTTCTTAGCTGTCCATGGTATTCTCAACATTCTTCTGTAAAACCACATTTCTATATCCTCCTGTGATTTTCTTGTTTGTTGTCCTATTTGTCCATGATTGACATCCACATGTTAAGACCGGCTCTACATAACATTTAAGAACTCTTTTTTCTTGTTTCAAAACTGTCAAAAATGGATTGCATTGTATCTTCCTCTTTTTTTGGAAAGCTGCTTTTGTTTGAGCCATTCTGCATCTCACCTCTTTTGTACATTATCCGTCAACAAAGGTTAACAACGTTCCTAAATTCATTTACCTGTTTTAATATTGTTTCTGATTAATATTGTTTTAATATTGATTCTGACGTCATGGGACGCACCAAGATGGACGCTACCTGCGTCCAAGCCATGTAAACAATGTTGACTTTCCTTGTCTCCAACGATTTATCTCATTCTATTAGACAATTTCATGCTATCTGTTACCACAGTGAGTTGGCGGATTTTTATAAATGTAAATGGCTGGGGGTGATAATAAATGTTTGTACACAGTTCGTCAACCATCGCTGTAGATCTTTATTCGCTGGCTCCGATCGCGACCTTGGAAGCTACTTTACTTGTGCAGCCGGTTGGTTTGGGGCAAATTGTACATTATATCACTGCTATAATGACTCAGTTTGTGACAAAACTACAGGGACATGCACAAACAATGACAGTTGTCAGCACGAATATTTCGGACCCCAGTACTTGGATTTTGTTTACAAATATGCCCAAAAATCTGAACCTACTTTCCTGTTTGATAACAACGACATCTCATATAATCCGGACACAGTTCCTACATCAGTTGAGGCAACTCTCAATCAATCTTTGCCGCACTCCTGGTTTAGGATTTATGTGAATGACTTAACAGATACGGACAGTTTCACAGTAAATCTGAATGGTTCTGCCTCATGTAACAATGTATCAAGGTTTGTAGTTAGTCCGCACGAGATTGATGTCTTTTGCTCTGAGGCTGGTCTGATCAACAAGTTACTGATTGAAGGGGCGATAGTTGCAAATATCTGCTCCATCTACATTGGCGGGGGTCGGAATGTGGCTCTCAAACAGATCACAAACCAGATAGACACATTTGATGTTATACAGGAGACGGATGTGGACCAGAGGCCTCAGTTAATGGCAAAACAAAGACCATTCTCTATGACAATGACTGCCCGTCACACACACAATGGTGAAGTGGAACCAATTCTGTTTACTGTTACCTGAACTTTGCCACGCCCCAGAAGACTCACACCATTCGAATCTATCATCGAGGTAGCAATATGATTCGGGTAAAGAATGCCACTCTAAGGGCTTTCTCTGACACTGGCGGCATAGTGTTCCAGTATAATGATATATCATACCCTAATATTTCTTTGAACACTATTGTAGTCAACACACAAACGCCAATGGCACACATTAAGATTTAGTTCTCACCGACCTTTTCGGAGGACGGGAGTGCACTGACGGTATGTGAGGTGCAAACATATACAGACACCTATTGTCTGGACGAGCATTCTTGGTCGTTTTGTGCAATGTCTTGTGGGTGTAGTATAGGCTGCAATGCCATCATCGGTATGTGTCACGGCAACTGTTCACATGGGATCTATGGACATGACTGTTTGTCGGGTCTTGTCTTAGTGTCTGTCCTTTATTTGAGGAAAAATCCGGAAAATGCATACAATGTAAACATCCTGGCTATACCTGTAATGACAATTATCCCGATGGTAATTTTGGGATACAGTGTGAACAGACGTGTTCTGATGGCTGTGACATCATATGTGACCCGGAAAGTGCAGACTGTACGTGCAAGGAAACATACTACGAGTCAGATTGCACTCTTAAATGTCCGGACAACTGTTTCAACGACACCTGTGAACAGTCAATCGGGAACTGTACATGCAAGAGAAGGGCCAGACTGCACTCTCAAATCTCCGGACGTTTGAACGAAACCTGTGATTCCCACGTTCAGAAGAGTCTGCCGACTACAACAAGCCCAAGCATTTGGACACTTTAATGTGTTTCTGTGCTAGACATGGTTCATTTCTTGGTGTTTTTCCGTGAAGCCATGGCTCATATCTTGATGTGTTTCTGTGCTAGCCATGGCTCATATCTTGGCTTGTGTGTGTTGGCCATGGCTCATATCTTGGTGTGTGTCATGTTAGTCATATCTCATATCTTGTTGCGTCCGTATTAATCATGTCTCATACCTTTGTGTGTGCATGTTTGGGTTAGTGATATCTCTTGGATGACGTCATGGGACGCACCAAAATGGTAGCTTATTTATATTCGAGCTATGGACTAAGCAATGTTTACATTGAACAACACGATAAGTTATTGCTGCGAGTTGGCAGATTTTTGAAAATGTTTTCAAGGGTTTGAATATAAATGTTTGTTCACAGTTCGTTAACCTTCGCTGTAGATAAAGTCGTTAATTGGACGGCTTCGTTTCAGACGTTTGGGCCATTGGTAGCTAAGGACATAACTTGTGCAAACGGATGGCATTGGCAAGGATCATTTTGAATCTATGAAGTGAACTCATTGTGTGTTTAACTCAAAAGCATATGTGCTTTTTAACCAAAAACCTTTTTTTGGGGACTCAATGAAGATATCCCCGATGGAAGAATAAATTGTACTATTAGTCCCATAAATGATTCGCTTCCAGAGGTTTATGATGTAAACAAAGCAGTTTTGTCATTGCAAGTGAATAATGTCCACACCTATAATTGGTCAGGATTGTGTAGCAGCAGCAGCTTTATAGCGAACACAGAAAACATCATAGGATTGTGCTGTTCTGAAACAGCTATGCCATGCTATCCTAGAATTGCCTTTAATGGGATTACTGTGATCACAAACCACTCTCCATGTGTGTGCCACATATTTACACCCCAGAAAGAAATACTGAATATAACAACATCATGTGCCGTCTGTGATATTAATGACCACAGACAAGGAGCCTCCAGTATGATTGATATAACTGTTGCACCAAGCATTTCATCAGCAGAGCCATATCTATGGAATGTTAATCTGACATTGTTCTTGAATGATGTCGAAGTTAATGAGACATCAGAATCGTGTGGCGGCAGCTACAAGAAGGAAGCGGAGAACATCAAGTTCTGCTGCTATAAAGGAGACTTGCCTTGCTATCCCAGAATTGCCTTAAATGGGATCACTGTAGTTGAAAACTTCTCCTCTTGTGTAAACTACACATTCACATCTAAGAGTGAATCAGTGAAGGTCACAAAATCATATTCTCTCTGTGGTTTTACTAACTACAGGTCATGTGGCTTCTGTTGGATTGGAAATGATAACTTACCACCACTGTGTGTCTATATGTTTGGAATTGGAGTCATCAATGATGGCCTAATATCATCAAGTGCTATGACGATCATCATTTTCGGGAGGACGTGAACTCCCATGGTATATGGTGGATAGGCGGCAGGAACCATTGAAGGCTATGTCTGAAAAGTGTTCCTTCTTGCAGTTTCCTCATATTCCAAGTCCGGCTTGTTGCAGGAGCTACTGAGTTAAGTGCTCTGTGCACACCGTGAGCTGTGTGTCTCATCCGTTTTGATCCTGCTTCGATATCCCGCTTGTTTACGATGAATGATGATATCGTATGACAGGGAACAGTTGGCTGTGTTCACTTTCTGCGCGGTTTCCCCTTATGTCTTTTGGCGTGTGCTGAGACTGCTACGATGGGGACTACAGTTACCTTTCTTTGTTTGGGAGATGAATTAGTAATTCCGATGATTCCACTGGCACGGGCGGTTGAGCAATAATGGATTTTAATTCGTTTGCTGTGATACCGAGGCCTTCCATAACCAATAACAATAATAACAATAACGATATCTCTTATCTTTGTGTGCATGGCTATGTTAGTCATGTGTCATATATCTTGATGTGTGTCGGTGTTAATCATGCCTCGTATCGCTGCGTGCGTGTCTGTGTTAGTCATATCTCACATCTTTGTGTGTGCATGCCTGTGTTAGTCACCTCTAGTGACTCGGACAGATGGTGCTCGTAAACCTGGGAGGGCCGTCCATCTAAGGGCAGAATCCCCCTACAGAAAAGACAACCTGCAGGCTTGCAGGAAGATTGGGGACAATCAAAGACTAGGAAAAGCAAACCCGAATAAAATGCTGACTGAAATCAGATGCACTGGGATCTGGCGAACTCTACTTATGATGTTCTGTCTGTGGGGGCGATCAACACACTTAGCCTGACTGCTGACTTCATGTGGGAGTCTGGAATCCTACTCTGATTGAGTCCTGATCGCAGAGAGAGAGAGAGATATTGGTCCACTTGTCTTTATTTTGCACTGAGGTGATGTTTTTTTCTTTGTTGTCTTTTTGCTATTAAGGCCGAGTCCTTTATTTTTGCTTTCTTTCACTATAATGTCCAACATTTCTTGTAACTCATTCTCACTCTTAGCGATTAAGACTGTACCATCAGCATAACTTAGATTATTTATATTATGACCTCCAATTGTTATTACCGGCATTATAGATCTTAAAATAATCTCACTATAAAAATTAAACAAATCTGGTGACAGCACACAACCTTGTCTAACACCCTGTTTTATTTGTTGAAACATTACCAATTGATTTCCAGTTCTTATGGCCGCTGTTTGTTGCCAGTACATAAAGCTGTTCGAATGCCCATTCTTGTTGCCCTTCCATCATTCAAGCAGACTAAATCGACTCTATATAGTTGCGTTCTCTACTTCTCCCTGCTTGTTGGTTATGACGTTACCCCACTGGTTTCCTCTAGCATTAAAGTCTCAAAAAGAAAAATGCTGACAGACAAAAAAAGATATAATAGATATATATGGCTGGAATATATAACAGAACTATTTCATGATCAAAGAGACAAAAAAACCAAGTATAAAATGTAAATCAGTCTATAAAATCTTAAAATCTAAGGTGGAAAAAGCTATACAAGCAATGCAAAAGGGACAGGACTGGACAGCATACAGTAAAGATAGGAAATGATACAAATGGAGATGGAGTTATGTCTTTGGCACTAGAAGATTTTGGCATTGACGTGATTGCAGATATATATCTCGACATACACCATACAGGATACTTCTTCTGCAATCAAGACTCAATCAGAGTAGGATTCCAGACTCTCTTATGAAGGCAGCTGTCGGTTGCCCCGTATAGTTTCTCTTCCTGGGTGGTGGGTGTGAACTACATTGTCCTTCTCAGTGGCAATCTGGGGGGCAATCCTGTAGAACATATTTTGTTGTCATGTTATCCAGTGTACTGTATTATCCAATGGCTGGTATTTTGACTTTGATGAACATGTCGTTTCTCATTCTGTTGTGGCGAGTGCATTCTCCTGAATGATGATAGTTTCCCTTCTTGATAGTTGGAGGTATCCATCCATCTCGTTATACTTTGGGTGTTCTTGTTTCCATTTTCATGATACTATTATGGATTTGGCTTCATCGTAGCTGACCAGATGATTCTCTTGTAGTAATCTCCAATCCCTCATTCTTTAGCTAATTTGTCTGCGCGATGACCACTCTCTGGAAGTTATTGCTATTATTATCAAGTCATCTAACTCACTATTCCTGTGGGTTTTTTCAGAGCTGTTAGGACTGACAGGGCATCAGTCAGTATCACCAATTTCTTGTGCATGTCATTTTTGTTTTGGATGGCCAGTTTTGCAACGTCTTTGAGGGCTTCAGCTTCTGCTTTATTTGAGAATTTTCCAGTAGTTATTGACTTGGTGATCCTCGTTATTAAGCCCCAAGAACACACTTCCTTCTCCATTTCTGGTGGCATTTGTAGCAGAGCCATCTGTGTATATGTGTGACCAGGAGTCCTGTGGGTAGTTGTCGTTTGTGTGTTTTTCTACTATGTCTTTTTTTGTTTCCCATCAAAGCCCCATCAAAGCAGTCTACGAAGTCAAACCAGTTATTCTTTGGTGCATGGCTAGGGAGCCTTTTATATTTCTCCGCTTG
Source organism: Megaustenia siamemsis (assembly GCA_032433765.1). Lineage (NCBI taxonomy): Eukaryota > Metazoa > Mollusca > Gastropoda > Stylommatophora > Ariophantidae > Megaustenia > Megaustenia siamemsis. Next base: position 36,948,843 of record JAVIAB010000047.1, read on the forward strand.
TCGCATTACTTTAGTTTTCTGTCTGTCTTATAAGGGTTGTAAACCTGTTACTATTTCTAGAGTCTCGATAGGTATAGATTTCATAGCACCAGTGATGAAACAGGCAGCCTGGTTTTGTGATCTGTTAATTTTGCTAAATGTGATTTCGAAGTGGTTAGCCCAGGCTGTGACTCCATACTCTAGGTCTTACGCTTTCTACGTATAGTCGTTTCAAGATATTGCTGTCTGCTCCCCATTCTGTTCCTGCCAATTTCTTCATAATATGTGTCCGTTTCCTGGCTCTCTTGTTTGCTTTGTCTATCTGATTTATCCGTGTCATTCTGCGATCCATGGTGACGGCTATATATTTTGGGTTTTGGTCATTAGGATCTTGAAGTTTGCTTGGTGAACTTGGTGAACTGCGTGAACCCGGAAGCCGTCGGTTGGGATTGAACCCTACCTCTTGTCCTTTGTAGTCCAATTCACTAACCACTGAGCTATCGCGGTTCCCGGGTCACCGATAAGTTTACAATTAATATAATTAATTCTCGCTATCACTAGTTTATAATTGCTGGCTGGAATTAATTAACTAGTAGAAGAATGAACGAGAAGTCTGTGAAACAGTGCTTCTATAGTTCGTTCAGAAATTCGTGCCCACAGAATTTATTAATTATCTCGGAAACTGATGAATTTCAGTAATTCTTTTTTTCAAGAAATCTTATTTTGTCACCGACCTTAAATCTGATTTTTTGTCATGCATTTAGGAAAGATTTTTGTTTCTTTGATTTAATTATTGACAAATATGATTTTCTTGGCTGTCCTAATTTTTAGATGTTACAATACCCACATTTTTGTAATCAACTCATCTTTTAGAAAAGAAATCTCACATATTCTCCATACACTCCTAGCACCATTTCGCACCGTAAATTGTAAGACAATTACGTTCAGAAAGTAGTTTTGTTTTCGATTTCTTGTGAGAAAAGATCATTGGCGTATCTTGACAAAATATTTACTATTAATGTATAATCCTTTATATGTGATAATTTGTGAAGTGACAACTTGATTTTTAAAATCGACAGTCATAATTTCAGTTGCTGACCTTCTGTCCAGCTATTCTCTTAAGCTGCCTGATATCTTTTCTCTTTGCTTCCCTTTGATCTCTTCGTCACTTTGATTTTCCAATTGTTACAAAATATACCATCTATTCTCATTATTCTATTGTAGAAAAAAATGATGATTGTTTCTTCCTAATATTGGAAATTACGTCTCTTTTTTGCTTTGGAAACTTTCATTTTTTTCATTGCTCTTCTTAGCTGTCCATGGTATTCTCAACATTCTTCTGTAAAACCACATTTCTATATCCTCCTGTGATTTTCTTGTTTGTTGTCCTATTTGTCCATGATTGACATCCACATGTTAAGACCGGCTCTACATAACATTTAAGAACTCTTTTTTCTTGTTTCAAAACTGTCAAAAATGGATTGCATTGTATCTTCCTCTTTTTTTGGAAAGCTGCTTTTGTTTGAGCCATACTGCATCTCACCTCTTTTGTACATTATCCGTCAACAAAGGTTAACAAAGTTCCTAAATTCATTTACCTGTTTTAATATTGTTTCTGATTAATAATGTTTTAATATTGATTCTGAAATCATGGGACGCACCAAGATGGACGCTACCTGCGTCCAAGCCATGTAAACAATGTTGACTTTCCTTGTCTCCAACGATTTATCTCATTCTATTAGACAATTTCATGCTATCTGTTACCACAGTGAGTTGGCGGATTTTTATAAATGTAAATGGCTGGGGGGTGATAATAAATGTTTGTACACAGTTCGTCAACCATCGCTGTAGATCTTTATTCGCTGGCTCCGATCGCGACCTTGGAAGCTACTTTACTTGTGCAGCCGGTTGGTTTGGGGCAAATTGTACATTATATCACTGCTATAATGACTCAGTTTGTGACAAAACTACAGGGACATGCACAAACAATGACAGTTGTCAGCACGAATATTTCGGACCCCAGTACTTGGATTTTGTTTACAAATATGCCCAAAAATCTGAACCTACTTTCCTGTTTGATAACAACGACATCTCATATAATCCGGACACAGTTCCTACATCAGTTGAGGCAACTCTCAATCAATCTTTGCCGCACTCCTGGTTTAGGATTTATGTGAATGACTTAACAGATACGGACAGTTTCACAGTAAATCTGAATGGTTCTGCCTCATGTAACAATGTATCAAGGTTTGTAGTTAGTCCGCACGAGATTGATGTCTTTTGCTCTGAGGCTGGTCTGATCAACAAGTTACTGATTGAAGGGGCGATAGTTGCAAATATCTGCTCCATCTACATTGGCGGGGGTAGGAATGTGGCTCTCAAACAGATCACAAACCAGATAGACACATTTGATGTTATACAGGAGACGGATGTGGACCAGAGGCCTCAGTTAATGGCAAAACAAAGACCATTCTCTATGACAATGACTGCCCGTCACACACACAATGGTGAAGTGGAACCAATTCTGTTTACTGTTACCTGAACTTTGCCACGCCCCAGAAGACTCACACCATTCGAATCTATCATCGAGGTAGCAATATGATTCGGGTAAAGAATGCCACTCTAAGGGCTTTCTCTGACACTGGCGGCATAGTGTTCCAGTATAATGATATATCATACCCTAATATTTCTTTGAACACTATTGTAGTCAACACACAAACGCCAATGGCACACATTAAGATTTAGTTCTCACCGACCTTTTCGGAGGACGGGAGTGCACTGACGGTATGTGAGGTGCAAACATATACAGACACCTATTGTCTGGACGAGCATTCTTGGTCGTTTTGTGCAATGTCTTATGGGTGTAGTATAGGCTGCAATGCCATCATCGGTATGTGTCACGGCAACTGTTCACATGGGATCTATGGACACGACTGTTTGTCGGGTCTTGTCTTAGTGTCTGTCCTTTATTTGAGGAAAAATCCGGAAAATGCATACAATGTAAACATCCTGGCTATACCTGTAATGACACTTATCCCGATGGTAATTTTGGGATACAGTGTGAACAGACGTGTTCTGATGGCTGTGACATCATATGTGACCCGGAAAGTGCAGACTGTACGTGCAAGGAAACATACTACGAGTCAGATTGCACTCTTAAATGTCCGGACAACTGTTTCAACGACACCTGTGAACAGTCAATCGGGAACTGTACATGCAAGAGAAGGGCCAGACTGCACTCTCAAATCTCCGGACGTTTGAACGAAACCTGTGATTCCCACGTTCCGAAGAGTCTGCCGACTACAACAATCCCAAGCATTTGGACACTTTAATGTGTTTCTGTGCTAGACATGGTTCATTTCTTGGTGTTTTTCCGTGAAGCCATGGCTCATATCTTGATGTGTTTCTGTGCTAGCCATGGCTCATATCTTGGCTTGTGTGTGTTGGCCATGGCTCATATCTTGGTGTGTGTCATGTTAGTCATATCTCATATCTTGGTGCGTCCGTATTATTCATGTCTCATACCTTTGTGTGTGCATGTCTGGGTTAGTGATATCTCTTGGATGACGTCATGGGACGCACCAAAATGGTAGCTTATTTATATTCGAGCTATGGACTAAGCAATGTTTACATTGAACAACACGATAAGTTATTGCTGCGAGTTGGCAGATTTTTGAAAATGTTTTCAAGGGTTTGAACATAAATGTTTTGTTCACAGTTCGTTAACCTTCGCTGTAGATAAAGTCGTTAATTGGACGGCTTCGTTTCAGACGTTTGGGACATTGGTAGCTAAGGACATAACTTGTGCAAACGGATGGCATTGGCAAATATCATTTTGAATCTATGAAGTGGGCTCATTGTGTGTTTAACTCAAAAGCATATGTGCTTTTTAACCAAAAACCTTTTTTTGGGGACTCAATGAAGATATCCCCGATGGAAGAATAAATTGTACTATTAGTCCCATAAATGATTCGCTTCCAGAGGTTTATGATGTAAACAAAGCAGTTTTGTCATTGCAAGTGAATAATGTCCGCACCTATAATTGGTCAGGATTGTGTAGCAGCAGCAGCTTTATAGCGAACACAGAAAACATCATAGGATTGTGCTGTTCTGAAACAGCTATGCCATGCTATCCTAGAATTGCCTTTAATGGGATTACTGTGATCACAAACCACTCTCCATGTGTGTGCCACATATTTACACCCCAGAAAGAAATACTGAATATAACAACATCATGTGCCGTCTGTGATATTAATGACCACAGACCAGGAGCCTCCAGTATGATTGATATAACTGTTGCACCAAGCATTTCATCAGCAGAGCCATATCTATGGAATGTTAATCTGACATTGTTCTTGAATGATGTCGAAGTTAATGAGACATCAGAATCGTGTGGCGGCAGCTACAAGAAGGAAGCGGAGAACATCAAGTTCTGCTGCTATAAAGGAGACTTGCCTTGCTATCCCAGAATTGCCTTAAATGAGATCACTGTAGTTGAAAACTTCTCCTCTTGTGTAAATTACACATTCACATCTAAGAGTGAATCAGTGAAGGTCACAAAATCATATTCTCTCTGTGGTTTTACTAACTACAGGTCATGTGGCTTCTGTTGGATTGGAAATGATAACTTACCACCACTGTGTGTCTATATGTTTGGAATTGGAGTCATCAATGATGGCCTAATATCATCAAGTGCTATGACGATCATCATTTTCGGGAGACGTGAACTTCCATGGTATATGGTGGATAGGCGGCAGGAACCATTGAAGGCTATGTCTGAAAAGTGTTCCTTCTTGCAGTTTCCTCATATTCCAAGTCCGGCTTGTTGCAGGAGCTACTGAGTTAAGTGCTCTGTGCACACCGTGAGCTGTGTGTCTCATCCGTTTTGATGCTGCTTCGATATCCCGCTTGTTTACGATGAATGATGATATCGTATGACAGGGAACAGTTGGCTGTGTTCACTTTCTGCGCGGTTTCCCCTTATGTCTTTTGGCGTGTGCTGAGACTGCTACGATGGGGACTACAGTTACCTTTCTTTGTTTGGGAGATGAATTAGTAATTCGGATGATTCCACTGGCACGGGCGGTTGAGCAATAATGGATTTTAATTCGTTTGCTGTGATACCGAGGCCTTCCATAACCAATAACAATAATAACAATAACGATATCTCTTATCTTTGTGTGCATGGCTATGTTAGTCATGTGTCATATATCTTGATGTGTGTCAGTGTTAATCATGCCTCGTATCGCTGCGTGCGTGTCTGTGTTAGTCACATCTCACATCTTTGTGTGTGCATGCCTGTGTTAGTCACCTCTAGTGACTCGGACAGATGGTGCTCGTAAACCTGGGAGGGCCGACCATCTAAGGGCAGAATCCCCCTACAGAAAAGACAACCTGCAGGCTTTCAGGAAGATTGGGGACAATCAAAGGCTAGGGAAAGCAAACCCGAATAAAATGCTGACTGAAATCGGATGCACTGGGATCTGGCGAATTCTACTTATGATGTTCTGTCTGTGGGGGCGATCAACACACTTAGCCTGACTGCTGACTTCGTGTGGGAGTCTGGAATCCTACTCTGATTGAGTCCTGATCGCAGAGAGAGAGAGAGATATTGGTCCACTTGTCTTTATTTTGCACTGAGGTGATGTTTTTTTCTTTGTTGACTTTTTGCTATTAAGGCCGAGTCCTTTATTTTTGCTTTCTTTCACTATAATGTCCAACATTTCTTGTAACTCATTCTCACTCTTAGCGATTAAGACTGTACCATCAGCATAACTTAGATTATTTATATTATGACCTCCAATTGTTATTACCGGCATGCCCATTATAGATCTTAAAATAATCTCACTATAAAAATTAAACAAATCTGGTGACAGCACACAACCTTGTCTAACACCCTGTTTTATTTGTTGAAACATTCCCAATTGATTTCCAGTTCTTATGGCCGCTGTTTGTTGCCAGTACATAAAGCTGTTCGAATGCCCATTCTTGTTGCCCTTCCATCATTTAAGCAGACTAAATCGACTCTATATAGTTGCGTTCTCTACTTCTCCTGCTTGTTGGTTATGACGTTACCCCACTGGTTTCCTCTAGCATTAAAGTCTCAAAAAGAAAAATGCTGACAGACAAAAAAGATATAATAGATATATATGGCTGGAATATATAACAGAACTATTTCATGATCAAAGAGACAAAAAACCAAGTATAAAATGTAAATCAGTCTATAAAATCTTAAAATCTAAGGTGGAAAAAGCTATACAAGCAATGCAAAAGGGACAGGACTGGACAGCATACAGTAAAGATAGGAAATGATACAAATGGAGATGGAGTTATGTCTTTGGCACTAGAAGATTTTGGTATTGACGTGATTGCAGACATATATCTCGACATACACCATACAGGATACTTCTTCTGCAATCAAGACTCAATCAGAGTAGGATTCCAGACTCTCTTATGAAGGCAGCTGTCGGTTGCCCCGTATAGTTTCTCTTCCTGGGTGGTGGGTGTGAACTACATTGTCCTTCTCAGTGGCAATCTGGGGGGCAATCCTGTAGAACATATTTTGTTGTCATGTTATCCAGTGTACTGTATTATCCAATGGCTGGTATTTTGACTTTGATGAACATGTCGTTTCTCATTCTGTTGTGGCGAGTGCATTCTCCTGAATGATGATAGTTTCCCTTCTTGATAGTTGGAGGTATCCATCCCTCTCGTTATACTTTGGGTGTTCTTGTTTCCATTTTCATGATACTATTATGGATTTGGCTTCATCGTAGCTGACCAGATGGTTCTCTTGTAGTAATCTCCAATCCCTCCCTCTTTAGCTAATTTGTCTGCGCGATGACCACTCTCTGGAAGTTATTGCTATTATTATCAAGTCATCTAACTCACTATTCCTGTGGTTTTTTTAGAGCTGTTAGGACTGACAGGGCATTACCAGTATCAGTCAGTATCACCAATTTCTTGTGCAAGTTCTTTTTAGTTTTGGATAGCCAGTTTTGCAACGTCTTTGAGGGCTTCAGCTTCTGCTTTATTTGAGAATTTTCCAGTAGTAATTGACTTGATAATCCTCGTTATTAAGCCCCAAGAACACACTTCCTTCTCCATTTCTGGTGGCATTTGTAGCAGAGCCATCTGTGTATATGTGTGACCAGGAGTCCTGTGGGTAGTTGTCGTTTGTGTGTTTTTCTACTATGTCTTTTTTTGTTTGGGTGCATTTTTTATGATTCCTTAAGTTCTGGTATTTTTGTGTTTCCCATGAGAAGTCATATCAGATGGGCTTATTGTGATGTGTTTCAACATTGTTTGGAACAGTACTAGTTGCCAGTTCATTGGAGATTGCAGCGAAGTTATTGTTATTGTTATGGAAGGCAAACGAATTAAAATCCATAATTGCTCAACCGCACGTGCCAATAGAATCATCCGAATTACTAACTCATCTCCCAAACAAAGAAAGGTATTTTTTGACCCCATCAAAGCAGTCTACGAAGTCAAACCAGTTATTCTTTGGTGCATGGCTAGGGAGCCTTTTATATTTCTCCGCTTGTCGCATTACTTTAGTTTTCTGTCTGTCTTATAAGGGTTGTAAACCTGTTACTATTTCTAGAGTCTCGATAGGTATAGATTTCATAGCACCAGCGATGAAACAGGCAGCCTGGTTTTGTGATCTGTTAATTTTGCTAAATGTGATTTCGAAGTGGTTAGCCCAGGCTGTGACTCCATACTCTAGATCTTACGCTTTCTACGTATAGTCGTTTCAAGATATTGCTGTCTGCTCCCCATTCTGTTCCTGCCAATTTCTTCATAATATGTGTTCGTTTCCTGGCTCTCTTGTTTGCTTTGTCTATCTGATTTATCCGTGTCATTCTGCGATCCATGGTGACGGCTATATATTTTGGGTTTTGGTCATTAGGATCTTGAAGTTTGCTTGGTGAACTTGGTGAACTGCGTGAACCCGGAAGCCGTCGGTTGGGATTGAACCCTACCTCTTGTCCTTTGTAGTCCAATTCACTAACCACTGAGCTATCGCGGTTTCCGGGTCACCGATAAGTTTACAATTAATATAATTAATGCTCGCTATCACTAGTTTGATGATTGTTTCTTCCTAATATTGGAAATTACGTCTCTTTTTTGCTTTGGAAACTTTCATTTTTTTTCATTGCTCTTCTTAGCTGTCCATGGTATTCTCAACATTCTTCTGTAAAACCACATTTCTATATCCTCCTGTGATTTTCTTGTTTGTTGTCCTATTTGTCCATGATTGACATCCACATGTTAAGACCGGCTCTACATAACATTTAAGAACTCTTTTTTCTTGTTTCAAAACTGTCAAAAATGGATTGCATTGTATCTTCCTCTTTTTTTGGAAAGCTGCTTTTGTTTGAGCCATTCTGCATCTCACCTCTTTTGTACATTATCCGTCAACAAAGGTTAACAAAGTTCCTAAATTCATTTACCTGTTTTAATATTGTTTCTGATTAATATTGTTTTAATATTGATTCTGACGTCATGGGACGCACCAAGATGGACGCTACCTGCGTCCAAGCCATGTAAACAATGTTGACTTTCCTTGTCTCCAACGATTTATCTCATTCTATTAGACAATTTCATGCTATCTGTTACCACAGTGAGTTGGCGGATTTTTATAAATGTAAATGGCTGGGGGGTGATAATAAATGTTTGTACACAGTTCGTCAACCATCGCTGTAGATCTTTATTCGCTGGCTCCGCTCGCGACCTTGGAACTTTACTTTACTTTACTTGTGCAGCCGGTTGGTTTGGGGCAAATTGTACGTTATAATATCACTACTATAATGACTCAGTTTGTGACAAAATGCAAGCCTGCAGGTTGTCTTTTCTGTAGGGGGATTCTGCCCTTAGATGGTCGGCCCTCCCAGGTTTACGAGCACCATCTGTCCGAGTCACTAGAGGTGACTAACACAGGCATGCACACACAAAGATGTGAGATGTGACTAACACAGACACGCACGCAGCGATACGGGGCATGATTAACACTGACACACATCAAGATATATGACACATGACTAACATAGCCATGCACACAAAGATAAGAGATATCACTAACCCAGACATGCACACACAAAGGTATGAGACATGATTAATACGAACGCACCAAGATATGAGATATGACTAACATGACACACACCAAGATATGAGCCATGGCCAACACACACAAGCCAAGATATGAGCCATGGCTAGCACAGAAACACATCAAGATATGAGCCATGGCTTCACGGAAAAACACCAAGAAATGAACCATGTCTAGCACAGAAACACATTAAAGTGTCCAAATGCTTGGGCTTGTTGTAGTCGGCAGACTCTTCTGAACGTGGGAATCACAGGTTTCGTTCAAACGTCCGGAGATTTGAGAGTGCAGTCTGGCCCTTCTCTTGCATGTACAGTTCCCGATTGACTGTTCACAGGTGTCGTTGAAACAGTTGTCCTGACATTTAAGAGTGCAATCTGACTCGTAGTATGTTTCCTTGCACGTACAGTCTGCACTTTCCGGGTCACATATGATGTCACCACAGCCATCAGAACACGTCTGTTCACACTGTATCCCAAAATTACCATCGGGATAAGTGTCATTACAGGTATAGCCAGGATGTTTACATTGTATGCATTTTCCGGATTTTTCCTCAAATAAAGGACAGACACTAAGACAAGACCCGACAAACAGTCGTGTCCATAGATCCCATGTGAACAGTTGCCGTGACACATACCGATGATGGCATTGCAGCCTATACTACACCCATAAGACATTACACAAAACGACCAAGAATGCTCGTCCAGACAATAGGTGTCTGTATATGTTTGCACCTCACATACCGTCAGTGCACTCCCGTCCTCCGAAAAGGTCGGTGAGAACTAAATCTTAATGTGTGCCATTGGCGTTTGTGTGTTGACTACAATAGTGTTCAAAGAAATATTAGGGTATGATATATCATTATACTGGAACACTATGCCGCCAGTGTCAGAGAAAGCCCTTAGAGTGGCATTCTTTACCCGAATCATATTGCTACCTCGATGATAGATTCGAATGGTGTGAGTCTTCTGGGGCGTGGCAAAGTTCAGGTAACAGTAAACAGAATTGGTTCCACTTCACCATTGTGTGTGTGACGGGCAGTCATTGTCATAGAGAATGGTCTTTGTTTTGCCATTAACTGAGGCCTCTGGTCCACATCCGTCTCCTGTATAACATCAAATGTGTCTATCTGGTTTGTGATCTGTTTGAGAGCCACATTCCGACCCCCGCCAATGTAGATGGAGCAGATATTTGCAACTATCGCCCCTTAAATCAGTAACTTGTTGATCAGACCAGCCTCAGAGCAAAAGACATCAATCTCGTGCGGACTAACTACAAACCTTGATACATTGTTACATGAGGCAGAACCATTCAGATTTACTGTGAAACTGTCTGTATCTGTTAAGTCATTAACATAAACCTTAAACCAGGAGTGCGGCAAAGATTGATTGAGAGTTGCCTCAACTGATGTAGGGAACTGTGTCCGGATTATATCGTTGTCGTTATTATCAAATATGAAATATATATATATATATATTTATATATATATAAAATTATGTCGTTGTTATCAAATAGGAAAGTAGGTTCAGATTTTTGGGCATATTTGTAAACAAAATCCAAGTACTGGGGTCCGAAATATTCGTGCTGACAACTGTCATTGTTTGTGCATGTCCCTGTAGTTTTGTCACAAACTGAGTCATTATAGCAGTGATATAACGTACAATTTGCCCCAAACCAACCGGCTGCACAAGTAAAGTAGCTTCCAAGGTCGCGAGCGGAGCCAGCGAATAAAGATCTACAGCGATGGTTGACGAACTGTGTACAAACATTTATTATCAACCCGCCATTTACATTTATAAAAATCCGCCAACTCACTGTGGTAACAGATAGCATGAAATTGTCTAATAGAATGAGATAAATCGTTGGAGACAAGGAAAGTCAACATTGTTTACATGGCTTGGACGCAGGTAGCGTCCATCTTGGTGCGTCCCATGACGTCAGAATCAATATTAAAACAATATTAATCAGAAACAATATTAAAACAGGTAAATGAATTTAGGAACTTTGTTAACCTTTGTTGACGGATAATGTACAAAAGAGGTGAGATGCAGAATGGCTCAAACAAAAGCAGCTTTCCAAAAAAAGAGGAAGATACAATGCAATCCATTTTTGACAGTTTTGAAACAAGAAAAAAAGAGTTCTTAAATGTTATGTAGAGCCGGTCTTAACATGTGGATGTCAATCATGGACAAATAGGACAACAAACAAGAAAATCACAGGAGGATATAGAAATGTGGTTTTACAGAAGAATGTTGAGAATACCATGGACAGCTAAGAAGAGCAATGAAAAAAATGAAAGTTTCCAAAGCAAAAAAGAGACGTAATTTCCAATATTAGGAAGAAACAATCATCATTTTTTTCTACAATAGAATAATGAGAATAGATGGTATATTTTGTAACAATTGGAAAATCAAAGTGACGAAGAGATCAAAGGGAAGCAAAGAGAAAAGATACCAGACAGCTTAAGAGAATAGCTGGACAGAAGGTCAACAACTGAAATGATGACTGTCGATTTTAAAAATCAAGTTGACACTTCACAAATTATCACATATAAAGGATTATACATTAATAGTAAATATTTTGTCAAGATACGCCAATGATCTTTTCTCACAAGAAATCGAAAACAACAAAACTACTTTCTGAACGTAATTGTCTTACAATTTACGGTGCAAAATGGTGCTAGGAGTGTATGGAGAATATGTGAGATTTCTTTTCTAAAAGATGAGTTGATTACAAAAAATGTGGGTATTGTAACATCTAAAAATTAGGACAGCCAAGAAAATCATATTTGTCAATAATTAAATCAAAGAAACAAAAATCTTTCCTAAATGCATGACAAAAAAATCAGATTTAAGGTCGGTGACAAAATAAGATTTCTTGAAAAAACGAATTACTGAAATTCATCAGTTTCCGAGATAATTAATAAATTCTGTGGACACGAATTTCTGAACGAACTATAGAAGCACTGTTTCACAGACTTCTCGTTCATTCTTCTACTAGTTAATTAATTCCAGCCAGCTCTTATAAACTAGTGATAGCGAGCATTAATTATATTAATTGTAAACTTATCGGTGACCCGGAAACCGCGATAGCTCAGTGGTTAGTGAATTGGACTACAAAGGACAAGAGGTAGGGTTCAATCCCAACCGACGGCTTCCGGGTTCACGCAGTTCACCAAGCAAACTTCAAGATCCTAATGACCAAAACCCAAAATATATAGCCGTCACCATGGATCGCAGAATGACACCGATAAATCAGATAGACAAAGCAAACAAGAGAGCCAGGAAACGAACACATATTATGAAGAAATTGGCAGGAACAGAATGGGGAGCAGACAGCAATATCTTGAAACGACTATACGTAGAAAGAGTAAGACCTAGAGTATGGAGTCACAGCCTGGGCTAACCACTTCGAAATCACATTTAGCAAAATTAACAGATCACAAACCAGGCTGCCTGTTTCATCACTGGTGCTATGAAATCTATACCTATCGAGACTCTAGAAATAGTAACAGGTTTACAACCCTTATAAGACAGACAGAAAACTAAAGTAATGCGACAAGCGGAGAAATATAAAAGGCTCCCTAGCCATGCACCAAAGAATAACTGGTTTGACTTCGTAGACTGCTTTGATGGGGTCAAAAAATACCTTTCTTTGTTTGGGAGATGAGTTAGTAATTCGGATGATTCCATTGGCACGTGCGGTTGAGCAATTATGGATTTTAATTCGTTTGCCTTCCATAACAATAACAATAACTTCGCTGCAATCTCCAAAGAACTGGCAACTAGTACTGTTCCAAACAATGCTGAAACCCATCACAATAAGCCCATGTGATTATGACTTCTCATGGGAAACACAAACAATACCAGAACTTAAGGAAGACATAATTGGAATCATAAAAAATGCACCCAAACAAAAAAAGACATAGTAGAAAAACACACAAACGACAACTACCCACAGGACTCCTGGTCACACATATACACAGATGGCTCTGCTACAAATGCCACCAGAAATGGAGAAGGAAGTGTGTTCTTGGGGCTTAATAACGAGGATCACCAAGTCAATTACTACTGGAAAATTCTCAAATAAAGCAGAAGCTGAAGCCCTCAAAGACGTTGCAAAACTGGCTATCCAAAACAAAAATGACATGCACAAGAAATTGGTGATACTGACTGATGCCCTGTCAGTCCTAACAGCTCTAAAAAAAAACAGGAATAATGAGTTAGATGACTTGATAATAATAGCAATAACTTCCAGAGAGTGGTCATCGCGCAGACAAATTAGCTAAAGAGGGAGGGATTGGAGATTACTACAAGAGAACCATCTGGTCAGCTACGATGAAGCCAAATCCATAATAGTATCATGAAAATGGAAACAATTACACCCAAAGTATAACGAGAGGGATGGATACCTCCAACTATCAAGGAGGGAAACTATCATCATTCAGGGGAATGCACTCGCCACAACAGAATGAGAAACGACATGTTCATCAAAGTCAAAATACCAGCCATTGGATAATACAGTACACTGGATAACATGACAACAAAATATGTTCTACAGGATTGCCCCCCAGATTGCCACTGAGAAGGACAATGTAGTTCACACCCACCACCCAGGAAGAGAAACTATACGGGGCAACCGACAGCTGCCTTCATAAGAGAGTCTGGAATCCTACTCTGATTGAGTCTTGATTGCAGAAGAAGTATCCTGTATGGTGTATGTCGAGATATATGTCTGCAATCACGTCAATACCAAAATCTTCTAGTGCCAAAGACATGACTCCATCTCCATTTGTATCATTTCCTATCTTTACTGTATGCTGTCCAGTCCTGTCCCTTTTGCATTGCTTGTATAGCTTTTTCCACCTTAGATTTTAAGATTTTATAGACTGATTTACATTTTATACTTGGTTTTTTGTCTCTTTGATCATGAAATAGTTCTGTTATATATTCCAGCCATATATATCTATTATATCTTTTTTGTCTGTCAGCATTTTTCTTTTTGAGACTTTAATGCTAGAGGAAACCAGTGGGGTAACGTCATAACCAACAAGCAGGGAGAAGTAGAGAACGCAACTATATAGAGTCGATTTAGTCTGCTTGAATGATGGAAGGGCAACAAGAATGGGCATTCGAACAGCTTTATGTACTGGCAACAAACAGCGGCCATAAGAACTGGAAATCAATTGGGAATGTTTCAACAAATAAAACAGGGTGTTAGACAAGGTTGTGTGCTGTCACCAGATTTGTTTAATTTTTATAGTGAGATTATTTTAAGATTTATAATGCCGGTAATAACAATTGGAGGTCATAATATAAATAATCTAAGTTATGCTGATGGTACAGTCTTAATCGCTAAGAGTGAGAATGAGTTACAAGAAATGTTGGACATTATAGTGAAAGAAAGCAAAAATAAAGGACTCGGCCTTAATAGCAAAAAGACAACAAAGAAAAAAACATCACCTCAGTGCAAAATAAAGACAAGTGGACCAATATCTCTCTCTCTCTGCGATCAGGACTCAATCAGAGTAGGATTCCAGACTCCCACATCAGTCAGCAGTCAGGCTAAGTGTGTTGATCGCCCCCACAGACAGAACATCATAAGTAGAGTTCGCCAGATCCCAGTGCATCCGATTTCAGTCAGCATTTTATTCGGGTTTGCTTTCCCTAGCCTTTGATTGTCCCCAATCTTCCTGCAAGCCTGCAGGTTGTCTTTTCTGTAGGGGGATTCTGCCCTTAGATGGTCGGCCCTCCCAGGTTTACGAGCACCATCTGTCCGAGTCACTAGAGGTGACTAACACAGGCATGCACACACAAAGATGTGAGATGTGACTAACACAGACACGCACGCAGCGATACGAGGCATGATTAACACTGACACACATCAAGATACATGACACATGACTAACATAGCCATGCACACAAAGATAAGAGATATCACTAACCCAGACATGCACACACAAAGGTATGAGACATGATTAATACGGACGCACCAAGATATGAGATATGACTAACATGACACACACCAAGATATGAGCCATGGCCAACACACACAAGCCAAGATATGAGCCATGGCTTCACGGGAAAACACCAAGAAATGAACCATGTCTAGCACAGAAACACATTAAAGTGTCCAAATGCTTGGCTTGTTGTAGTCGGCAGACTCTTCTGAACGTGGGAATCACAGGTTTCGTTCAAACGTCAGGAGATTTGAGAGTGCAGTCTGGCCCTTCTCTTGCATGTACAGTTCCCGATTGACTGTTCACATGTGTCGTTGAAACAGTTGTCCGGACATTTAAGAGTGCAATCTGACTCGTAGTATGTTTCCTTGCACGTACAGTCTGCACTTTCCGGGTCACATATGATGTCACAGCCATCAGAACACGTCTGTTCACACTGTATCCCAAAATTACCATCGGGATAAGTGTCATTACAGGTATAGCCAGGATGTTTACATTGTATGCATTTTCCGGATTTTTCCTCAAATAAAGGACAGACACAAAGACAAGACCCGACAAACAGTCGTGTCCATAGATCCCATGTGAACAGTTGCCGTGACACATACCGATGATGGCATTGCAGCCTATACTACACCCACAAGACATTGCACAAAACGACCAAGAATGCTCGTCCAGACAATAGGTGTCTGTATATGTTTGCACCTCACATACCGTCAGTGCACTCCCGTCCTCCGAAAAGGTCGGTGAGAACTAAATCTTAATGTGTGCCATTGGCGTTTGTGTGTTGACTACAATAGTGTTCAAAGAAATATTAGGGTATGATATATCATTATACTGGAACACTATGCCGCCAGTGTCAGAGAAAGCCCTTAGAGTGGCATTCTTTACCCGAATCATATTGCTACCTCGATGATAGATTCGAATGGTGTGAGTCTTCTGGGGCGTGGCAAAGTTCAGGTACCAGTAAACAGAATTGGTTCCACTTCACCATTGTGTGTGTGACGGGCAGTCATTGTCATAGAGAATGGTCTTTGTTTTGCCATTAACTGAGGCCTCTGGTCCACATCCGTCTCCTGTATAACATCGAATGTGTCTATCTGGTTTGTGATCTGTTTGAGAGCTACATTCAATGTAGATGGATCCTGGGTGTTGATATTCTTGATACATATGATAAGACGTGTAAGAAACATGCCAAGTCTTATAAAGCGATGGCTAAAGTAGTATATACATTATCGGAGAGAAATGATCTGTTATTTAGTGGAATAATTCAGAGAGTCGGTGGTCATGATATTTACGCCACGTTTGTAACCATCGTTATCGAGATACTTTCAGACCGAATTCTCAGTTTCGGTCGCCTTGTCGTTCTATATACCATCGCCTATCGATTAGTTAAGAATCATGTCAAAGACATGTTCGATTCTGATTCCGACATTTGTGCTTTGGACCGGTGTTGTTATCGGAAGAAAATTTGTACAATGGTTACTAAAAGAGGATGATTTGGAAAATTTACTAGACCTCTCTAATGAAGAAGATACAACCCTGTGGACTCTACTTCGCAACAGCCTTTGCTCTTAAAGAGCTTTACCTAGAATTTTTTTAATATGTGAGAGTTTATATATTTTCCATAATAAAAGTTTGGTAACCACACAGCATTTGTTACTGCATTACAATATTGTTTACCAGGTCACAACACCCCTCACACTGATTGTGAAGGTTGTCCTGTAGTAGGCCTGCGATTTTAATAAGAATGTTTTGCTCCAGCTTTGAATTCTGAAATTTTCACAAAAAGAGATGGTGTTACTCAGTCCCCCTATAATGGGGATGTTGAGTTACTAAAAATAGAACTGATCTCTAATGCAATACTCGTGGAGTTACTAAAAATAGATTTTCACCTATGATGCAATAAGAGAATACTCTTGATAACCAGTTGGGACCGCATATTCTTTGCTTTATTATATTACACCAAATAGGAAAACTGAATTTCTCAGTCATAGAGAAAGAAAAGTATGATGCCACTATAGGTGTGTCAATAACAATGAAGAACCATTAAAGAAATCGTAATTAAGTTGTGAAATGTTGGTAGTTGAGAGATAAATCTGAAGATAAGCACTCAAACTATAAGCACAAGGAAACAATAATATATTACAAATACACTAGAGCCAGTGTTAAGTTAACACGTATTTATCTGTAGCAAAAAACAGAAGGTTATAAATTTAGTAGAGATAAACTTATATCCTATGGCTCATCTACTTTTTCGAATAAACTCAAGTTCAGAAGACGAAGACAGTGATGAAGGTAGTGATTGGTCAATGAGGGAGCAAACCACGACAATATGCATATCCCCTAGTAGTGATATTAATAATGGTTTAGCTTTAGACTCAATATTCAAAAAGACAAATATGCATGAAAGGTTGTTAAACACTAGTGAAATATCTGACACCTATACCACCGATTCTCAAAATCATAGAGCTGGAAAACTGGAGATTCCAACTGAAATAGTAACAACCACTCGTCGACTGATAATAGAAATATACAGATCTTTGAACAGAATATTGATTTTGACCAAATGCAATGTGGAACGAACAATACCCTGCTCCTGATTTCCTCGCTTTCAACCAGCAAGGTGATGCACTAAAAGATAGAGCTACCAAGGTAAGTAATTGATTTTTAGCCAAGTTTACCTCTTGTTTTTGATATCATCCTCTGGTCCTCCTTCATTATCTTTATTACTGGGTTATTATACATCTAGTAGATGAATTTCTATTATCGCCAACAATATTAATTCTCATAATTTCACCATTATCTTTATTGATGGTGATAAATAGTAAATTTCCACATATGAAAAGATTTGAAACTAGTTGCTGGTATTGATAGACGTTTTAGTAAAGGAAACCGAAAAAATAAAGGACTCATCCTTAATACCATAAAGAAGTAACTGTAACATCAAAGAAAAAGACAAGTGGAACAACATTAAAGCTGGTAAATCCTTTGAAGTGTCAACCTCTGGAGGTGGAATAGAGGTGAGATGTTTCAAACAATTAAATGTTACGTAGAAGGAGCTTAAATTTACCCAAGAGACGCATGGACAAGAGGTGAGAAGCAAAAGAGAGATCCAATACTTGGAGGCAACAACCCTCCTTTTTTGGACTTGTAATGAGAGCAACTGTAATAAGTTGTACCAACTTGAAAACGTGAGCGGCGAAAAGACAGAGGGAAACAAACAGAAATGACATCAGCCGAGATAGAGAGTTGTGAAGAGACATTTATTATAAAGTGTTTTCATTTAGAAGTATTTATTCGTTTTTTTAAACTAAATTGTCTCGTTTCTTCTAGGTTCATTTTTCTGAAGAACCGATTGTTTTAACAATCCACGATCCTGAAAATGACGAATTCGATTATTCTTGGCAGCAGTTTGCTATAGACAATGAGCGCTTCTGAAGACGTATACTAGAATGTGGCAAAATCATCTCCCCCGTCCTAGCTATTGATCACAGAACCGAGATTCTAAAAAGTATTTCAGAAGTAATAGAAACCAAAGTTTAGTTGATATTTACTTGTTAAGCCCAATCTTGTGCTAACAAGAACAAACCTGGTTTAACAAATCCCTTTAACCCTTTAACAAATATAACATACTATACTCAAGTTTGCCTCCAACTTACGGTGTAGGCCCCGTCCACTGGGTCATTTGTTTTGATGATGCGATGGGAAAGTATCTTCACGGCAAAAAAAAAAAACTTCCCATGACTCATCGAATATGGCGGCTCTCTGAACATGTCTCAAGAGGTTCAATAACATATTGCATTAGTTACTATAAATAGACTGCCCAGGCCTCTTGATACATCGTATAAAGGGCAGCCGTTCTCAGTGCTACTACACATAGAAAGTCAGAGCCCTGCTACCTAGTGGTGTGTTTTTAGAATGGAGTCGTCTAGTATGGATATGTGTGATTCCTCTGCTAATATTAACTGTTATGGTGCTTTTTTCTACGCATCACGTAACGGCGAGTATGTAAAAGCTTTACTCAGAAGAATGGATTGAAGGCTGTCTCGGTTTCGAGATATCAAGCAAAGACTTTAATCCATCTTATTGACCTATTTGGTGTAATATAATAAAGCAAAGAATATGCTGTCCCAACTGGTTATCATATTAAAATCGCAGGCCTACGACAGGACAACCCTCATCATCAGTGTGAGGGGTGTCGTGACCTATTAAACAATATTGTAATGCGGTAACAAATGCTGTGTGGTTACCAAAATTTTATTAGGGAAAATATATAAACTCTCACCAAAAAAATTCCAGGTAAAGCTCTTAAAGAGCAAAGGCTGTTGCGAGGTAGAGTCCACAGTGTTGTATCTTCTTCGTTAGAGAGGTCTAGAAAATTTTCCAAACCACCTTCTTTTAGTAACCATTCTCTAAATTCTCTTCCGATGATAACACCGGTCCAAATACCAAAATCCTTCTCTAAAGCACAAATGTCGGAATCAGAATCGAACATGTCTTTGACATGATTCTTAACTAATCGATAGGCGTATATAGAACGACAAGGCGACCGAAATACGATGGAAAACTGGGATGAAATTTCCCACACGTTACGGTATAACACTAACACAGCCTGAATTTGAGACATTAGTGGGTCTGAAGTCTACGATTTTCTCAGAGTGCGACAGACTACAAGCAACCACTGGTGATGCGTCTACAATTCTCTCAGCTGATTGTGACAGCATACAACCAACCACTGATGGAGCATCTACATTTCGCTCAGAGTGTGACAGAGAACAAACGGTCAATGAGGGTGACTGGTCGCTCGCGGCTCCTCCCGTTAATGAAGGCTTCTAGTACCAACAGAGAGACCTTTCAGCTTTTCTCACATCACCAGCTCACAAACGAATTGATCCCCGTTCGATCACTAATATAACTGATGGATCTTATGTTATTAAGAACAATAAACAAAATTGTGTTAAGTTTTGCGACCCTTATCCATTAAGAAAAACCACGTGGGAGACCACGCAAACTTGTAATTTAAGCAATATACATATGAATATGTTGTTATATGTGTACTTTTTTCAGTTGTGTTGCATTTATATATCTGTACTATTTAATTCATCAATGTTCAATTATAAATATTTGTATGTGTGACATGTGTTGCCTACACTAATGATGATGTATTAAAATTACCTTGTGCTATGTTTTATTGTGAAAATATAATATATTAAAAAAACATCATATTTATTTGTTTTATTTGCCTTGTTTTAATTTTTGTTTTAATTTTACAATTATTTTAGACTATTCCTATTTTATTGTATTAAAATAATCAACAGTATAGAATCTATGATAAAAATAAGTTTCTACTTGACACTGGCTCTAAGTGTATGTGTTTGTTTCCTTGTGCTTACAGTTTGACATACTTATCTTCAGATTTATCTCTCAACTACCAAAATTATAACAAAATAATTACGATTTCTTTAATGGTTCTTCATTGTAATTGTCACACCTATAGTGGCATCGTACTTTTCTTTCTCTATGACTGAGAAATTCAGTTTTCCTATTTGGTGTAATATAATAAAGCAAAGAATATGCTGCCCCAACTGGTTATCATATTAAAATCGGAGGCTTACTACAGGACAACCCTCATCATCAGTGTGAGGGGTGTCGTGACCTATTAAACAATATTGTAATGCGGTAACAAATGCTGTGTGGTTACCAAAATTTTATTAGGGAAAATATATAAACTCTCACCAAAAAAATTCCAGGTAAAGCTCTTAAAGAGCAAAGGCTGTTGCGAGGTAGAGTCCACAGTGTTGTATCTTCTTCGTTAGAGAGGTCTAGAAAATTTTCCAAACCACCTTCTTTTAGTAACCATTCTCTAAATTCTCTTCCGATGATAACACCGGTCCAAATACCAAAATCCTTCTCTAAAGCACAAATGTCGGAATCAGAATCGAACATGTCTTTGACATGATTCTTAACTAATCGATAGGCGTATATAGAACGACAAGGCGACCGAAATTGAGAATTCAGTCTGAAAGTATCTCGATAATGATGGTTACAAACGTGGTGTAAATATCATGACCACCGACTCTCTGAATTATTCCACTAAATAACAGATCATTTCTCTCCGATAATGTATATACTACTTTAGCCATCGCTTTATAAGACTTGGCATGTTTTTTTTACACGTTTTATCATATGTATCTCGTTCGGTAAGGGATATCATGTGCTACAGGTGATACCCGATCGTCATCAAGCTACTGTAAGCAAAATAAAGATTAAACAAACTCTAAAGATAGGTACTTGGAATGTGAGAACAGTCATGCAAAAGGGTAAACTAGAAAATGTCATACAAGAAATGAAAAGAAGGGACTTACAATTACTGGGACTTTGCGAAATGAGATACACCGGATCAGGGGAGATATATTCTGATAAACTTAGAATAATATATTCTGGAGGTACTGAACACCAAAGAGGAGTAGGTATCATCTTGGATGCAGAAAGAGCAAGAACAGTGAAAGGCTTTAACCCAATATCTGACAGAGTCCTTTTAGTGAAATTGAATGGAAAGCCAATAGACACAAATCTTATACAAGTTTATGCACCAACAGCAGACAGTCTAAAGGAAACTATTGATAAATTTTACGACGAGTTAAATAATGCACTTCATAAATGTAAACCACATGAAAACACCATAGTTCTAGGGGATTTTAACGCAAAAGTAGGAAAGGAAACAGTTAAGGTAGTAGTTGGTCATTATGGCTTAGGCGAGTGGAATAAAAGAGGTGAGAAATTTATTGACTGCACAAGAACACACAACATAATGATAGGAAACACCTGGTTTAAGCAACATCCAAGACGTCTGTGGACATGGAAAAGCCCAGGAAACAACGCACGTAATCAAATTGATTATATAATGATAAGCAATCGATTTAGAAACAGTCTGGTGTGTGTGAAAACTAGACCATGGGCAGATTGCAATAGTGATCATGTACCAGTTGTGGGAAAGCTTAGAGTAAAATTAAAAAGAACAAAACGAGCCTCAGTTAACATCAAGTTAATTTTACATTTACTAAAATCAGACAAGAAGCTGCAAGACAAATCTCTCTCTCTCTCTCTCTCTCTGCGATCAAGACTCAGTCAGAGTAGGATTCCAGACTCGCACATGAAGTCAGCTGTCAGGTTAAGTGTGTTGATCGCCCCCACAGACAGAACGTCACATTTAGAGTCCGCCAGATCCACTCTGACTGAACACCCGTTAATACGTTGCACTGTGTTCTGCGCCAGTGGCACAGCGCATCCGATTTCAGCCAGCATTTTTCAGGTTTGCTTTCCTTAGCCTTTGATTGTCCCCAATCTTCCTGCAAAGCAGCAGATTGTTTTTTCTGTAGGGGGATTCTGCCCTTAGATGGTCTACCCTCCCAGGTTTACGAGCACCATCTGCCCGAGTCACTAGAGGTGACTAACACAGACATGCACACAAAGAGATATGAGATGTGAATAACACAGAATAGTACACAGCGAAACGAGCCATGACTAACAACGACACACATCAAGATATATGACACATGACTAACATAGACATGCATATAAAGATATAAGATATGACTAACATAGGCATGCACACACAAAGATATGAGATGTGACTTACATAGCCATGCACACACAAGAATATGAGATGTGACAGACACAGACATGTACGCACAAAGATATGAGATATGACTAACCCAGACATGCACACACAAAGATATGACACATGACTAACACAGATACATACTAAGTTATGATATATTACTAAACTCAGACGCACATAAAGATAAGAGACATGATTAACACGGACACACCAAGATATGAGATATGACTAACATGACACACATCTAGATATGAGCCATGGCTAGCACACACACAACACACACAAACTAAGATTTGAGCCATGGCTAGCACAGAAACACCCAAAGATATGAGTATGCTTGGGTTAGTCTGCAGACTCTTTTTAACGTGTGAATCATTGACATACGAGACGCAGGCTTCGATTAACTGTTCACAGGTTTCGTTCAAACAGTTGTCCGGAGATTTGAGAATGCAGTCTGACACGTAGAACTTTCCCTTGCATGGACTGTTCCCGGCTGACTGTTCACATGTGTCGTTGAAACAGTTGTCTGGACATTTGAGAGTGCTGTCTGACCCGTAGTACGTTTCATTGCACGTTCAGTCTGCACTTTCCGGGTCACATATGATGTCACAGCCATCAGAACACGTCTGTTCGCACTGTAGCCCAAAATTACCATCGGGATAAGTGTCATTACAGGTATAGCCAGGATGTTTACATTGTAGTCATTTTCCAGATTTTTCCCACATAAAGGACAGACACTGAGACAAGACCTGGAGCAATCGTGTCCATAGACCCCATGTGAGCATTTGCTGTGACACGTACCATTGATGAAGTCGCAGCTTTTGCTACACCCACTACACACTGCACAAAACGACCAAGAATACCCGTCCAGACAATAGGTGTCTGCAAATGTTTGCGCCTCACACACCGTCAGTTCACTGCCGGCCTGCGAAATGATCGGTGAGAACTCAGTCTTAATGTGTGCCATTGGCGTTTGTGTGGTGACTACAATAGTGTTCATAGAAACATTTGGGTATGATATAGCATTAGACTGGAACACTACACCGCCACTGTCAGAGAAAGCCTTTAGAGTGGCATTCTTTACCCGAATCATAGTGCTAGCTTGATGATAGAATCGAATGGTGTGAATCTTCTGGGGCGTGGCAAAGTTCAGATACCAGTAAACAGGACTGTTTCCACTTCTCAGTTTTGTGTGTGTGTGCAGTCATTGTCATAGAGATTGGTCTTTCTTTTGCCATTTACTGCGGCCTCTGGTCCACATTCGTCTCCTGTATAACAAGAATTAAACGTGTCGCCCTGGTTTGTGATCTGTTTGAGAGCCACATTCCGACCCCCGCCTATGTGGATGGAGCAGATATTTGCAACTATCGCCCCTGCAATCCATAACTTGTTGATCAGACCGCCCCAGAGCAAAAGACATCAATCTCGTGCTGACTAAGTACAAACGTTGAATCATTTCTACATGAGGCAGAACCAGTATTGTCGTGAAACTGTCCGGAACTATTAAGTCATTTACATAAATCCTAAACCATGAGAACAGCAAAGATTGGTTGAGAGTTGCCTCAACTGATGTAGAATTTGTGTCCGAGTTACATGTGGTGTCGTTGTAATTAAACAGGAAAGTAGGTTCAGAATTTTTAGGCGTATTTGTACACGAGAACCAAGTACTGACACTGGGGTCCAAAATATTCGTGCTGATAAATGTCATTGTTTGGGCATATCCCTGTAGTTTTGTCATAAACTCTCTCTCTCTCTCTCTTTCTCTCTCTGCGATCAAGACTCGATCAGAGTAGGATTCCAGTCTCTCTCATGAAGTCAGCTGTCTGTTTAAGCGAATCGATCGCGCCATATAATTTCTCCTCCAGGGAGGTGGGCGTGGACCACATTGCTCTTCTCAAGACTGTGTACTTGGGGCAATCCTGTAGAACATGATTTGTAGTCATATTGTCCAGTGTACAGTGGCATAGGCTGGTAGTTCCTATTTTGAATTTGCTGAACATGTGATTTCTCATTCTATTGTGGCCTGTGCGTAGGCGAAGTATGATGACTTGATCCCTCCTTGATAGTTGGTGATATCCGTCACTCTCGTTATGCTTTGGGTGTTCACGTTTCCATTTTTCATGGAACTGCCCCTTGAGGATGGATTTGGCTTCATCATAACTGAGCGGATTGGTCTCTTGTGGTAATCTCCCTCCCTCTTTAGCTAATTTGTCTGCGTGTTCGTTCCCGTCTATATTACAGTGTGATGGTATCCACTGAATGACTACTCTCTGGAAGTTATTGCATAGTTGGTCCAGGGTAGTTCTCAAGTCATCTAGTTCATTGTTCTTGTGGTTTATTAGAGCTGATAATACTCTAATAAACCACAAGAACAATGAGCAAGACAAATACAAAATCACAATTCAGAACCGGTACAATGCAATAGAGAAGATACAAAGCATTGATGAACAGTGGGAAATGCTAAAAGAGTCAATGCAACAAACAACAAAAGAGTTCATACCACCAGTGAGGACAAATTCAAGGAAGAAATGGATGACAGATGATATTTTGCAGCTATTGGATACAAGAAGAAGAAATAAAGAAAATAAAGATGAGTATAAGAGGTTAGATTATAAAGAAATTGTAGTAAAATGTAATGCAGCAAAAGAAGCATGGCTAAAAGAGAGATGCAAAGAAATCGAATTGCAACTTAAAGGACATGCTAAAGCTATATACAAACAAATTGAGGAATTAACAGGAAGAAAAACACAATCAAAAACTGGATGTTTAAGATCAAAGAAAGGAGAACTGTTGATTGATCAAGAAAACATAAGGGAACGATGGACAGAATACATTAAGGATCTTTATAATGATGAACGAACGGAAGTAAATATTAAGGATAATGGAGAAGGACCAGAAATACTCAGAGAAGAAGTGGAAGACGCCTTGCGCAATATGAAAGCAGGCAAAGCTCCTGGACCAGATAATATAACTAAAGAAGAGATTGAAGCCATGGGTGATTTTGGAATAGTAATAATAACAAAAATATTGAATGATATCTACAACAGCGGATATATACCAGACGACATGCTCAAATCAATATTCATAGCCCTACCAAAGAAATCAGGTGCGAATGAATGCGATGATCTTCGCACAATAAGCCTTATGAGTCATTTGATTAAGATATTACTAAGAATCATCATGCGAAGAGTGCGAAACAAAATCAGTCTAGAAATTAGCGATGAACAGTGTGGTTTTGTTAGAGATAAAGGAACAAGCAATGCCATTTATATCATAAGATCTTTAGTAGAAAGAGCCATAGAGGTGAAAACAGATCTATATCTATGTTTCATAGATTACACCAAGGCATTTGACAAAGTAAAGTACCAAGAAATAATCAACATTTAAGAAAGCATAAACATAGACAGCAAAGATCTAAGAATAATAAAGAACATGTACTAGCAACAAACAGCGGCCATAAGAACTGGAATCCAGTTGGGAATGTTTCAACAAATAAAACAGGGTGTTAAATAAGGTTGTGTGCTATCACCAGATTTGTTTAATATTTATAGTGAGATTATTTTAAGATCCATAAGGGGCGTGCCTGGAATAACAATTGGTCATAATATAAATAATCTGTATGCTGATGATACAGTATTAATCGCAAAGAGTGAAAATGAGTTACAAGAAATGTTGGACATTGTAGTGAAGGAAAGCAAAAATAAAGGACTCATAAATAGCAAAAAGACAGAGGTAATGGTAACAACAAAGAAAAAGACATCACCTCAGTGCAAAATAAAGACAAGTGGAACAATATTAAAACAGGTAAATGAATTTAAATATTTGGGAACTTTGTTAACCTCAGACGGAAGCGGAAGATGTATCAAAAGAGGTGCGATTTAGAATGGCTCTGGCAAAAGCAGCTTTCCAAAAAATGAGGAAAATACTATGCAATCCATTTTTGACAATAGAAACAAGAAAAAGAGTTCTTAAATGTATGCGAATCATGGACAATAGGACAACAGACAAGATAATCACTGGAGTCTGTCGAAATGTGGTTTTACAGAAGAATGTTGAGAATACCGTGGACAGCTAAGAAGAGTAATGAAGAGGTTCTGAGAAAGGTCAAAGCAAAAAGAGAGCTAATTTCCAATATTCAAATGAAGAGAAAATCTTCATTTTTGGCCATGTAATGAGAAGAGAACAACTGGAATATATTGTAACAACTGGAAAAATGAGGGACAAAGAGATAGAGGGAAGCAAAGAGAAAAAATGAGACAGCTTTAGAGAATGGTTTGGCAGAAGGTCAACAACATAAATGATAAATATCTGCCGAGATCGAATATTGTGGAGAGACATGATCATTTACGCCACTAGGCCCGGTGCTTGATGATGATCATCATATGTATGAATAATATCAACACCCAGGAACACAAACTCATTCATAAGTTTATCCAAACACATTCTATGGCTTTTTAACCCGAAACGCCCACGATCCTCGATGACAACCCCACCAATTCAACTATCTTAAGATGGAACTGGAACCATTTCCAAAGTTACTCTTCTTAATATATTAATAATAATAACTTAATAACTTCTTCGTTAATCACTTTGCCTTTCATACTAATGCTCTTTTCTGGATGGTTATAATGCAGATGTCAGTCATTTCTTTGCTCCGCCTCCCATGCTAATGCTCTTTTCTGATTGGTTAATTCAGGTGTCTGTCATACTCAGTCTCTGATTGGTTATATTAAAACTACACCCATGAGGGATTTCATGTTATAAGTTTGGTTGATTCAAGGAAGGTCATACTACTGTTCACTCTAGCGGATTGAGACTATATTTTACGCTGTAAGTTGGACAATTTTTGTTTTCTTTTAAAATATGGTAAGGCTTATCGATAAAAAGTTATTAAATTTTATTGCTGTGTTTAAAGTAGGTTAGATACGAATTTTTGAAATTGTTGTTTAATGTATTTAAACTAGGTATGTTAAATATGGTTCAAGAAAGGGTTAATGGATTTTCTCCAGATGGTTTCTCATAATGAGGTATCTTCTGGTGAACATCTGTGTCCATTTTGTTCAAAGAAGTTTAAATGGCGCAGCGGTTTGTTGGAGCACACTCTACAACCTACATACAGCCATCACGACGCACTATACAACCTACATACAACCATCACGACACAATAGACTAGACCAGAGTAAGTGTTACAATGGAGGACGGAACGCTAGGAGACAGAGAGAGAGAGAGGAGGGATGATGGAATGGTAGGAGCGAAAGTCTGGGAGAGAGAGAAAGAGAGATTTTTCTAATGTCACCGTTTAGGCTTCATCTGAATACTTCCTTGTCGACCTAGTTGGTTTTGTCGCTGAAAGTCGATGATGACAATGGTCTGGACGTGTGTATTTCCACATAAATTCCATTCTACCATTCAGCTGTTAATACAGCAAAATGATTAGTCACAAAGCCCAAAAAAGTAATCGCAGAACCCCTCAAGTAGATTACGCCCCTGAAATTCCATTACCGGTCAGCTGTTAAACTCACTAGCACGACCTTCGACATTAGTTGGCTAAGCACTAAGTTGTATGTTGAAAGTCACACTAGTTCTACAAACTACTAGTAGTTCTAGAACTACTACTACAACTTCCACTGCAACATCAACAACTACTATTACAACTACTACTTCTACCACTACAACTACAAGTTACAATTCAGGGAAGGCTGGAATTCTAGTACAGGCCACCCCCCCCCCCCTAAGTCTACTACTCGTGAAAGCTAGTTATGCCCCCTGTCAAAAACAGTATTGGATATTGGTCATTGGTTATGGAAGGCCTCGGTCTCACAGCAAACGAATTAAAATCCATAATTGCTCAACCGCCCGTGCCAGTGGAATCATCCGAATTACTAACTCATCTCCCAAACAAAGAAAGGTAACTGTAGTCCCCATCGCAGCAGTCTCAGCACACGCCAAAAGACATAAGGCGAAACCGCGCAGAAAGTGAACACAGCCAACTGTTCCCCGTCACACGATATCATCATTCATCGTAAACAAGCGGGATATCGAAGCAGGATCAAAACGGATGAGACACACAGCTCACGGTGTGCACAGAGCACTTAACTCAGTAGCTCCTGCAACAAGCCGGACTTGGAATATGAGGAAACTGCAAGAAGGAACACTTTTCAGACATAGCCTTCAATGGTTCCTGCCGCCTATCCACCATATACCATGGGAGTTTACGTCCTCCCGAAAATGATGATCGTCATAGCACTTTATGATGTTAGGCCATCATTGATGACTCCAATTCCAAACATATAGACACACAGTGGTGGTAAGTTATCATTTCCAATCCAACAGAAGCCACATGACCTGTAGTTAGTAAAAACACAATTGATGATGTTCTCCGCTCCCTTCTTGTAGCTGCCGCCACACGATTCTGATGTCTCATTAACTTGGACATCATTCAAGAACAATTTCAGATGAAAATTCCATAGATATGGCTTTGCTGATGAAGTGCTTGGTGCAACAGTTGTATCAATCATAGTGGAGGCTCCCACCTCATAGTGGGGTCAAAAAATACCTTTCTTTGTTTGGGAGATGAGTTTTTATCGATAAGCCTTACCATATTTTAAAAGAAAACAAAAATTGTCCAACTTACAGCGTAAAATATAGTCTCAATCCGCTAGAGTGAACAGTAGTATGACCTTCCTTGAATCAACCAAACTTATAACATGAAATCCCTCATGGGTGTAGTTTTAATATAACCAATCAGAGACTGAGTATGACAGACACCTGAATTAACCAATCAGAAAAGAGCATTAGCATGGGAGGCGGAGCAAAGAAATGACTGACATCTGCATTATAACCATCCAGAAAAGAGCATTAGTATGAAAGGCAAAGTGATTAACGAAGAAGTTATTAAGTTATTATTATTAATATATTAAGAAGAGTAACTTTGGAAATGGTTCCAGTTCCATCTTAAGATAGTTGAATTGGTGGGGTTGTCATCGAGGATCGTGGGCGTTTCGGGTTAAAAAGCCATAGAATGTGTTTGGATAAACTTATGAATGAGTTTGTGTTCCTGGGTGTTGATATTATTCATACATATGATGATCATCATCAAGCACCGGGCCTAGTGGCGTAAATGATCATGTCTCTCCACAACATTCGATCTCGGCAGATATTTATCATTTATGTTGTTGACCTTCTGCCAAACCATTCTCTAAAGCTGTCTCATTTTTTCTCTTTGCTTCCGTCTATCTCTTTGTCCCTCAATTTTTCCAGTTGTTACAATATATTCCGGTTGTTCTCTTTCGCATTACATGGCCAAAAATGAAGATTTTCTCTTCATTTGAATATTGGAAATTAGCTCTCTTTTTGCTTTGACCTTTCTCAGAACCTCTTCATTACTCTTCTTAGCTGTTCACGGTATTCTCAACATTCTCAGTAAAACCACATTTCGACAGACTCCAGTGATTATTTTGTCTGTTGTCCTATTGTCCATGATTCGCATCCGTATGTTAAGACTGGCTCTACGTAACATTTAAGAACTCTTTTTCTTGTTTCTATTGTCAAAAATGGATTGCATAGTATTTTCCTCATTTTTTGGAAAGCTGCTTATGCCAGAGCCATTCTAAATCGCACCTCTTTGATACATCTTAAGCTTCCGTCTGAGGTTAACAAAGTTCCCAAATATTTAAATTCATTTACCTGTTTTAATATTGTTCCACTTGTCTTTATTTTGCACTGAGGTGATGTCTTTTTCTTTGTTGTTACCATTACCTCTGTCTCAAACAAATCTGGTGATAGCACACAACCTTATCTAACACCCTGTTTTATTTGTTGAAACATTCCCAACTGGATTCCAGTTCTTATGGCCGCTGTTTGTTGCTAGTACATGTTCTTTATTATTCTTAGATATTTGCTGTCTTAAATGTTGATTATTTCTTGGTGCTTTACTTTGTCAAATGCCTTGGTGTAATCTATGAAACATAGATATAGATCTGTTTTCACCTCTATGGCTCTTTACTAAAGATCTTATGATATAAATGGCATTGCTTGTTCCTTTATCTCTAACAAAACCACACTGTTCATCGCTAATTTCTAGACTGATTTTGTTTCGCACTCTTCGCATGATGATTCTTAGTAATATCTTAATCAAATGACTCATAAGGCTTATTGTGCGAAGATCATCGCATTCATTCGCACCTGATTTCTTTGGTAGGGCTATGAATATTGATTTGAGCATGTCGTCTGGTATATATCCGCTGTTGTAGATATCATTCAATATTTTTGTTATTATTACTATTCCAAAATCACCCATGACTTCAATCTCTTCTTTAGTTATATTATCTGGTCCACAAGCTTTGCCTGCTTTCATATTGCGCAAGGCGTCTTCCACTTCTTCTCTGAGTATTTCTGGTCCTTCTCCATTATCCTTAATATTTACTTCCGTTCGTTCATCATTATAAAGATCCTTAATGTATTCTGTCCATCGTTCCCTTATGTTTTCTTGATCAATCAACAGTTCTCCTTTCTTTGATCTTAAACATCCAGTTTTGATTGTGTTTTTCTTCCTGTTAATTCCTCAATTTGTTTGTATATAGCTTTAGCATGTCCTTTAAGTTGCAATAATAGCCATGCTTCTTTTGCTTCATTACATTTTACTACAATTTCTTTATAATCTAACCTCTTATACTCATCTTTATTTTCTTTATTTCTTCTTCTTGTATCCAATAGCTGCAAAATATCATCTGTCATCCATTTCTTCCTTGAATTTGTCCTCACTGGTGGTATGAACTCTTTTGTTGTTTGTTGCATTGACTCTTTTAGCATTTCCCACTGTTCATCAATGCTTTGTATCTTCTCTATTGCATTGTACCGGTTCTGAATTGTGATTTGTATTTGTCTTGCTCATTGTTCTTGTGGTTTATTAGAGTATTATCAGCTCTAATAAACCACAAGAACAATGAACTAGATGACTTGAGAACTACCCTGGACCAACTATGCAGACAATTCCAAAGTATATATTCCAGAGAGTAGTCATTCAGTGGATACCATCACACTGTAATATACACGGGAACGAACACGCAGACAAATTAGCTAAAGAGGGAGGGAGATTACCACAAGAGACCAATCCGCTCAGTTATGATAAAGCCAAATCCATCCTCAAGGGGCAGTTCCATGAAAAATGGAAACGTGAACACCCAAAGCATAACGAGAGTGACGGATATCACCAACTATCAAGAAGGGATCAAGTCATCATACTCCGCCTACGCACAGGCCACAATAGAATGAGAAATCACATGTTCAGCAAATTCAAAATAGGAACTACCAGCCTATGCCACTGTACACTGGACAATATGACTACAAATCATGTTCTACAGGATTGCCCCAAGTACACAGTCTTGAGAAGAGCAATGTGGTCCACGCCCACCTCCCTGGAGGAGAAATTATATGAAGCGATCGATTCGCTTAAACAGACAGCTGACTTCATGAGAGAGACTGGAATCCTACTCTGATCGAGTCTTGATCGCAGAGAGAGAAAGAGAGAGAGAGAGAGTTTATGACAAAACTACAGGGATATGCCCAAACAATGACATTTATCAGCACGAATATTTTGGACCCCAGTGTCAGTACTTGGTTCTCGTGTATAAATACGCCTAAAAATTCTGAACCTACTTTCCTGTTTAATTACAACGACACCACATGTAACTCGGACACAAATTCTACATCAGTTGAGGCAACTCTCAACCAATCTTTGCTGTTCTCATGGTTTAGGATTATGTAAATGACTTAATAGTTCCGGACAGTTTCACGACAATACTAAATGGTTCTGCCTCATGTAGAAATGATTCAACGTTTGTACTTAGTCAGCACGAGATTGATGTCTTTGCTCTGGGGCGGTCTGATCAACAAGTTATGGATTGCAGGGGCGATAGTTGCAAATATCTGCTCCATCCACATAGGCGGGGGTCGGAATGTGGCTCTCAAACAGATCACAAACCAGGGCGACACGTTTAATTCTTGTTATACAGGAGACGAATGTGGACCAGAGGCCGCAGTAAATGGCAAAAGAAAGACCAATCTCTATGACAATGACTGCACACACACAAAACTGAGAAGTGGAAACAGTCCTGTTTACTGGTATCTGAACTTTGCCACGCCCCAGAAGATTCACACCATTCGATTCTATCATCAAGCTAGCACTATGATTCGGGTAAAGAATGCCACTCTAAAGGCTTCTTTGACAGTGGACGTGTAGTGTTCCAGTCTAATGTTATATCATACCCAAATGTTTCTATGAACACTATTGTAGTCACCACACAAACGCCAATGGCACACATTAAGACTGAATTCTCACCGACCATTTCGCAGGCCGGCAGTGAACTGACGGTGCGTGAGGCGCAAACATTTGCAGACACCTATTGTCTGGACGGGTATTCTTGGTCGTTTTGTGCAGTGTGTAGTGGGTGTAGCAAAAGCTGCTACTTCATCATTGGTACGTGTCACAGCAAATGCTCACATGGGGTCTATGGACACGATTGCTCCAGGTCTTGTCTCAGTGTCTGTCCTTTATGTGGAAAATACTGGAAAATGACTACAATGTAAACATCCTGGCTATACCTGTAATGACACTTATCCCGATGGTAATTTTGGGCTACAGTGCGAACAGACGTGTTCTGATGGCTGTGACATTATATGTGACCCGGAAAGTGCAGACTGAACGTGCAATGAAACGTACTACGGGTCAGACAGCACTCTCAAATGTCCAGACAACTGTTTCAACGACACATGTGAACAGTCAGCCGGGAACAGTCCATGCAAGGGAAAGTTCTACGTGTCAGACTGCATTCTCAAATCTCCGGACAACTGTTTGAACGAAACCTGCGGACAGTTAATCGAAGCCTGCGTCTCGTATGTCAATGATTCACACGTTAAGAAGAGTCTGCAGACTAACCCAAGCATATGGATACCTCAATGTGTTTATGTTCTAGACTTGGCTCATTTGTTGGCGTTTTTCCATGAAGACATGACTAATATCTTAATGTTTTTCTGTGCTAGTCATGGCTCATATCTTTGGGTGTTTCTGTGCTAGCCATGGCTCAAATCTTAGCTAGTGTGTGTTGTGTGTGTGCTAGCCATGGCTCATATCTAGATGTGTGTCATGTTAGTCATATCTCATTTCTTGGTGTGTCCGTGTTAATCATGTCTCTTATCTTTATGTGCGTCTGAGTTTAGTAATATATCATAACTTAGTGTGTATCTGTGTTAGTCATGTGTCATATCTTTGTGTGTGCATGTCTGGGTTAGTCAAATCTCATATCTTTGTGCGTACATGTCTGTGTCTGTCACATCTCATATTCTTGTGTGTGCATGGCTATGTAAGTCACATCTCATATCTTTGTGTGTGCATGCCTATGTTAGTCATATCTTATATCTTTGTGTGTATGTCTATGTTAGGTATGTGTCATATCATTATGTGTGCATGTCTAAGTCAGTCATATCTCATATCTTTATATGCATGTCTATGTTAGTCATGTGTCATATATCATGATGTGTGTCGGTGTTAGTCATGGCTCGTATCGCTGTGTACATGTCTGTGTTATTCACATCTCATATCTCTTTGTGTGCATGTCTGTGTTAGTCACCTCTAGTGACTCGGCAGATGGTGCTCGTAAACCTGGGAGGGTAGACCATCTAAGGGCAGAATCCCCCTACAGAAAAGACAATCTGCTGCCTTGCAGGAAGATTGGGGACAATCAAAGGCTAAGGAAAGCAAACCTGAAAAAATGCTGGCTGAAATCGGATGCGCTGGGCCACTGGCGCAGAACACAGTGCAACGTATTAACGGGTGTTCAGTCAGAGTGGATCTGGCGGACTCTAAATGTGACGTTCTGTCTGTGGGGGCGATCAACACACTTAACCTGACAGCTGACTCATGTGGGAGTCTGGAATCCTACTCTGACTGAGTCCTGATCGCAGAGAGAGAGAGAGAGATTGTCTTGCAGCTTCTTGTCTGATTTTAGTAAATGTAAATTTAACTTGATGTTAACTGAGGCTCGTTTTGTTCTTTTTAATTTTACTCTAAGCTTTCCCACAACTGGTACATGATCACTATTGCAATCTGCCCATGTCTAGTTTTCACACACACCAGACTGTTTCTAAATCGATTGCTTATCATTATATAATCAATTTGATTACGTGCGTTGTTTCCTGTGCTTTTCGATGTCCACAGACGTCTTGGATGTTGCTTAAACCAGGTGTTTCCTATCATCATGTGTGTGTTCTTGTGCAGTCAATAAATTTCTCACCTCTTTTATTCCACTCGCCTAAGCCATAATGATCAAACTACTTAACTCTTTCCTTCCTACTTTTGCGTTAAAATCCCTAGAACTATGGTGTTTTCATGTGGTTTACATTTATGAAGTGCATTATTTAACTCGTAAAATTTATCAATAGTTTCCTTTAGACTGTCTGCTGTTGGTGCATAAACTTGTATAAGATTTGTGTCTATTGGCTTTCCATTCAATTTCACTAAAAGGACTCAGATATTGGGTTAAAGCCTTTCACTGTTCTTGCTCTTTCTGCATCCAAGATGATACCTACTCCTCTTTGGTGTTCAGTACCTCCAGAATATATTATTCTAAGTTTATCAGAATATATCTCCCCTGATCCGGTGTATCTCATTCGCAAAGTCCCAGTAATTGTAAGCCATTCTTTTCATTTCTTGTATGACATTTTCTAGTTACCCTTTTGCATGACTGTTCTCACATTCCAAGTACCTGTCTTTAGAGTTTGTTTAATCTTTATTTTGCTTACAGTAGCTTGATGACGATCGGGTATCACCTGTAGCACATGATATACCTTACCGAACGAGATACATATGATAAAACGTGTAAAAAAAACATGCCAAGTCTTATAAAGCGATGGCTAAAGTAGTATATACATTATCGGAGAGAAATGATCTGTTATTTAGTGGAATATTCAGAGAGTCGGTGGTCATGATATTTACGCCACGTTTGTAACCATCATTATCGAGATACTTCAGACTGAATTCTCAATTTCGGTCGCCTTGTCGTTCTATATACGCCTATCGATTAGTAAGAATCATGTCAAAGACATGTTCGATTCTGATTCCGACATTTGTGCTTTAGAGAAGGATTTTGGTATTTGGACCGGTGTTATCATCGGAAGAGAATTTAGAGAATGGTTACTAAAAGAAGGTGGTTTGGAAAATTTTCTAGACCTCTCTAACGAAGAAGATACAACACTGTGGACTCTACCTCGCAACAGCCTTTGCTCTTTAAGAGCTTTACCTGGAATATTTTTGGTGAGAGTTTATATATTTTCCCTAATAAAATTTTGGTAACCACACAGCATTTGTTACCGCATTACAATATTGTTTAATAGGTCACGACACCCCTCACACTGATGATGAGGGTTGTCCTGTAGTAGGCCTGCGATTTTAATATGATAACCAGTTGGGACAGCATATTCTTTGCTTTATTATATTACACCAAATAGGAAAACTGAATTCTCAGTCATAGAGAAAGAAAAGTACGATGCCACTATAGGTGTGACAATTACAATGAAGAACCATTAAAGAAATCGTAATTAAGTTGTTAAATTTGGCAGTGAGAGATAAATCTGAAGATAAGTATGTCAAACTGTAAGCACAAGGAAACAAAACACATACACTTAGAGCCAGTGTCAAGTAGAAACTTATTTTTATCATAGATTCTATACTGTTGATTATTTTAATACAATAAAATAGGAATAGTCTAAAATAATTGTAAAATTAAAACAAAAATTAAAACAAGGCAAATAAAACAAATAAATATGATGTTTTTTTAATATTTATTTTCACAATAAAATATAGCACAAGTAATTTTAATACATCATCATTAGTGTAGGCAACACATGTCACACATACAAATATTTATAATTGAACATTGATGAATTAAATAGTACAGATATAAATGCAACACAACTGAAAAAAGTACACATATAACAACATATTCGTGTGTATATTGCTTAAATTACAAGTTTGCGTGGTCTCCCACGTGGTTTTCTTAATGGATAAGGGTCGCAAAACTTTAACACAATTTTGTTTATTGTTCTTAATAACATAAGATCCATCAGTTATATTAGTGATCGAACGGGGATCAATTCGTTTGTGAGCTGGTGATGTGAGAAAAGCTGAAAGGTCTCTCTTTGGTACTAGAAGCCTTCATTAACGGGAGGAGCCGCGAGCGACCAGCTGTCACACTCTGAGCGAAATGTAGATGCTCCATCAGTGGTTGGTTGTATGCTGTCACAATCAGCTGAGAGAATTGTAGACGCATCACCAGTGGTTGCTTGTAGTCTGTCGCACTCTGAGAAAATCGTAGACTTCAGACCACTAATGTTTCAAATTCAGGCTGTGTTAGTGTTATACCGTAACGTGTGGGAAATTTCATCCCAGTTTTCCATCGTATTTCGGTCGCCTTGTCGTTCTATATACGCCTATCGATTAGTTAAGAATCATGTCAAAGACATGTTCGATTCTGATTCCGACATTTGTGCTTAGAGAAGGATTTTGGTATTTGGACCGGTGTTATCATCGGAAGAGAATTTAGAGAATGGTTACTAAAAGAAGGTGGTTTGGAAAATTTTCTAGACCTCTCTAACGAAGAAGATACAACACTGTGGACTCTACCTCGCAACAGCCTTTGCTCTTAAGAGCTTTACCTGGAATTTTTTTGGTGAGAGTTATATATTTTCCCTAATAAAATTTTGGTAACCACACAGCATTTGTTACCGCATTACAATATTGTTTAATAGGTCACGACACCCTCACACTGATGATGAGGGTTGTCCTGTAGTAGGGCCTGCGATTTTAATATGATAACCAGTTGGGACAGCATATTCTTTGCTTTATTATATTACACCAAATAGGTCAATAAGATGGATAAAGTCTTTGCTTGATATCTCGAAACCGAGACAGCCTTCAAACCATTCTTCTAAGTAAAGCTTTTACATACTCGCCGTTACGTGATGCGTAGAAAAAAGCACCATAACAGTTAACATTAGCAGAGGAATCACACATATCCATACTAGACGACTCCATTCTAAAAAACACACCACTAGGTAGCAGGGCTCTGACTTTCTATGTGTAGTAGCACTGAGAACGGCTGCCCTTTATACGATGTATCAAGAGGGCCTGGGCAGTCTATTTATAGTAACTAATGCAATATGTTATTGAACCTCTTGAGACATATTCAGAGAGCCGCCATATTCGATGAGTCATGGGAAGTTTTTTTTTTTTTGCCGTGAAGATACTTCCCATCGCATCATCAAAACAAATGTCCCAGAGGACGGGGCCTACACCGGTAAGTTGGAGGCAAACTTGAGTATAGTATGTTATATTTGTTAAAGGGAACCAGGTTTGTTCTTGTTAGCACAGGATGGGCTTAACAAGTAAATATCAACTAAACTTTGGTTTCTATTACTTCTGAAATACTTTTTAGAATCTCGGTTCTGTGATCAATAGCTAGGACGGGGGAGATGATTTTGCCACATTCTAGTATACGTCTTCAGAAGCGCTCATGGTCTATAGTAAACTGCTGCCAAGAATAATCGAATTCGTCATTTTCAGGATCGTGGATTGTTAAAACAATCGGTTCTTCAGAAAAATGAACCTAGAAGAAACGAGACAATTTAGTTTAAAAAACGAATAAATACTTCTAAAGAAAACACTTCATAATAAAATGTCTCTTCACAACTCTCTATCTCGGCTGATGTCATTTCTGTTTGTTTCCCTCTGTCTTTTCGCCGCTCACGTTTTCAAGTTGGTACAACTTATTACAGTTGCTCTCATTACAAGTCCAAAAAAGAAGGGTTATTGCCTCCAAGTATGGATCTCTCTTTGCTTCTCACCTCTTGGCCTATTGTCCATGCGTCTCTTGGGTAAATTTAAGCTCCTTCTACGTCTATTAATTGTTTGAAACATCTCACTCTATTCCACCTCCAGAGGTTGACACTTCAAAGGATTTACCAGCTTAATGTTGTTCCACTTGTCTTTTTCTTTGATGTTACAGTTACTTCTTTATGGTATTAAGGATGAGTCCTTTATTTTTTCGGTTTCCTTTACTAAAACGTCTATCAATACCAGCAACTAGTTTCAAATCTTTTCATATGTGGAAATTTACTATTATAACCATCAATAAAGATAATGATGAAATTATGAGAATTAATATTGTTGGCGATAATAGAAATTCATCTACTAGATGTATAATAACCCAGTAATAAAGATAATGAAGGAGGACCAGAGGATGATATCAAAAACAAGAGGTAAACTTGGCTAAAAATCAATTACTTACTTGGTAGCTCTATCTTTTAGTGCATCACCTTGTGGTTGAAAGCGAGGAAATCAGGAGCAGGGTATTGTCGTTCCACATTGCATTGGTCAAA
Organism: Megaustenia siamemsis; assembly: GCA_032433765.1. NCBI lineage: Eukaryota > Metazoa > Mollusca > Gastropoda > Stylommatophora > Ariophantidae > Megaustenia > Megaustenia siamemsis. The sequence continues at coordinate 36,987,939 of JAVIAB010000047.1, forward strand.
ATCAATATTCTGTTCAAAGATCTGTATATTTCTATTATCAGTCGACGAGTGGTTGTTACTATTCAGTTGGAATCTCCAGTTTTCCAGCTCTATGATTTTGAGAATCGGTGGTATAGGTGTCAGATATTTCACTAGTGTTTAACAACCTTTCATGCATATTTGTCTTTTTGAATATTGAGTCTAAAGCTAAACCATTATTAATATCACTACTAGGGGATATGCATATTGTCGTGTTTGCTCCCTCATTGACCAATCACTACCTTCATCACTGTCTTCGTCTTCTGAACTTGAGTTTATTCGAAAAGTAGATGAGCCATAGGATATAAGTTTATCTCTACTAAATTTATAACCTTCTGTTTTTGCTACAGATAAATACGTGTTAACTTAACACTGGCTCTAGTGTATTGTAATATATTATTGTTTCCTTGTGCTTATAGTTTGACATACTTATCTTCAGATTTATCTCTCAACTACCAACATTTCACAACTTAATTGCGATTTCTTTAATGGTTCTTCAATGTTATTGACACACCTATAGTGGCATCATACTTTCTTTCTCTATGACTGAGAAATTCAGTTTTCCTAGTTGGTGTAATATAATAAAGCAAAGAATATGCGGTCCCAACTGGTTATCAAGAGTATTCTTATTGCATCATAGGTGAAAATCTATTTTTAGTAACTCCTCGGGTATGCATCAGAGATCAGTTCTATTTTTAGTAACTCAACATCCCCATTATAGGGGGATTGAGTAACACCATCTCTTTTGTGAAAATTTCAGAATTCAAAGCTGGAGCAAAACAGGTGATGTTTTTTTTCTTTGTGGTCTTTTTGCTATTAATTCCGAGTCCTTTATTTTTGCTTTCTTTCACTATAATGTCCAACATTTCTTGTAACTCATTCTCACTCTTAGCGATAAGACTGTACCATCAGCATAACTTAGATTATTTATATTATGACTCCAATTGTTATTACCGGCATTATAGATCTTAAAATAAACTCACTATAAAAATTAAACAAATATGGTGACAGCACACAACCTGTCTAACACCCTGTTTATTTGTTGAAACATTCCCAATGATTTCCAGTTCTTATGGCCGCTGTTTGTTGCCAGTACATAAAGCTGTTCGAATGCCCATTCTGTTGCCCTTCCATCATTCAAGCAGACTAAATCGACTCTATATAGTTGCGTTCTCTACTTCTCCCTGCTTGTGTGTTATGACGTTACCCCACTGGTTTCCTCTAGCATAAAGTCTCAAAAAGCAAAAATGCTGACAGACAAAAAAGATATAATAGATATATATGGCTGGAATATATAACAGAACTATTCATGATCAAAGAGACAAAAAACAAGTATAAAATGTAAATCAGTCTATAAAATCTTAAAATTAAGGTGGAAAAAGCTATACAAGCAATGCAAAGGGACAGGACTGGACAGCATACAGTAAAGATAGGAAATGATACAAAATGGAGATGGAGTCATGTCTTTGGCACTAGAAGATTTTGGTATTGACGTGATGCAGACATATATCTCGACATACACCATACAGGATACTTCTTCTGCAATCAAGACTCAATCAGAGTAGGATTCCAGACTCTCTTATGAAGGCAGCTGTCGGTTGCCCCGTATAGTTTCTCTTCCTGGGTGGTGGTGTGAACTACATTGTCCTTCTCAGTGGCAATCTGGGGGGCAATCCTGTAGAACATATTTTGTTGTCATGTTATCCAGTGTACTGTATTATCCAATGGCTGTATTTTGACTTTGATGAACATATCGTTTTTCCATCTGTTGTGGCGAGTGCATTCCCCTGAATGGTGATAGTTTCCCTTCCTGATAGTTGGAGGTATCCATCCCTCTCGTTATACTTTGGGTGTTCTTGTTTCCATTTTCATGATACTATTATGGATTTGGCTTCATCGTAGCTGACCAGATGGTTCTCTTGTAGTAATCTCCAATCCCTCCCTCTTTAGCTAATTTGTCTGCGCGTGGACCACTCTCTGGAAGTTATTGCTATTATTATCAAGTCATCTAACTCACTATTCTGTGGGTTTTTTAGAGCTGTTAGGACTGACAGGGCATCAGTCAGTATCACCAATTTCTTGTGCATGTCATTTTTGTTTGGATAGCCAGTTTGGCAACGTCTTTGAGGGCTTCAGCTTCTGCTTTATTTGAGAATTTTCCAGTAGTAATTGACTTGGTGATCCTCGTTATTAAGCCCCAAGAACACACTTCCTTCTCCATTTCTGGTGGCATTTGTAGCAGAGCCATCTGTGTATATGTGTGACCAGGAGTCCTGTGGGTAGTTGTCGTTTGTGTGTTTTTCTACTATGTCTTTTTTTTGTTTGGGTGCATTTTTTATGATTCCTATTATGTCTTCCTTCTGGTATTTTTGTGTTTCCCATGAGAAGTCATATCAGATGGGCTTATTGTGATGGGTTTCAGCATTGTTTGGAACAGTACTAGTTGCCAGTTCTTTGGAGATTGCAGCGAAGTTATTGTTATTGTTATGGAAGGCAAACGAATTAAAATCCATAATTGCTCAAGCGCACAAGCCAGTGGAATCATCCGAATTACTAACTCATCTCCCAAACAAAGAAAGGTATTTTTTGACCCCATCAAAGCAGTCTACGAAGTCAAACCAGTTATTCTTTGGTGCATGGCTAGGAAGCCTTTTATATTTCTCCGCTTGTCGCATTACTTTAGTTTTTCTGTCTTTCTTATAAGGGTTGTAAACCTGTTACTATTTCTAGAGTCTCGATAGGTATAGATTTCATAGCACCAGTGATGAAACAGGCAGCCTGGTTTTGTGATCTGTTAATTTTGCTAAATGTGATTTTTAAGTGGTTAGCCCAGGCTGTGACTCTATACTCTAGGTCTTACTCTTTCTACGTATAGTCGTTTCAAGATATTGCTGTCTGCTCCCCATTCTGTTCCTGCCAATTTCTTCATAATATGTTTCGTTTCCTGGCTCTCTTGTTTGCTTTCTCTATCTGATTTATCCGTGTCATTCTGCGATCCATGGTGACGGCTATATATTTGGGTTTTGGTCATTAGGATCTTGAAGTTTGCTTGGTGAACCTGGTGACGCTGGCTGCGTGAACCCGGAAGCCGTCGGTTGGGATTGAACCCTACCTCTTGTCCTTTGTAGTCCAATTCACTAACCACTGAGCTATCGCGGTTCCCGGGTCACCGATAAGTTTACAATTAATATAATTAATGCTCGCTATCACTAGTTTATAAGAGCTGGCTGGAATTAATTAACTAGTAAAAGAATGAACGAGAAGTCTGTGAAACAGTGCTTCTATAGTTCGTTCAGAAATTCGTGCCCACAGAATTTAATAATTGTCTCGGAAACTGATGAATTTCAGTAATTCTTTTTTCAAAAAATCTTATTTTGTCACCGACCTTAAATCTGATTTGTTTGTCATGCATTTAGAAAGATTTTTGTTTCTTTGATTTAATTATTGACAAATATGATTTTCTTGGCTGTCCAAATATGCCCACAAATCTGAACCTACTTTCCTGTTTGATAACAACGACATCAATCTTTGCCGCACTCCTGGTTTAGGATTTATGTGAATGACTTAACAGATACGGACAGTTTCACAGTAAATCTGAATGGTTCTGCCTCATGTAACAATGTATCAAGGTTTGTAGTTAGTCCCACGAGATTGATGTCTTTTGCTCTGAGACTGGTCTGATCAACAAGTTACGGATTGAAGGGGCGATAATTGCAAATATCTGCTCCATCTACATTGGCGGGGGTCGGAATGTGGCTCTCAAACAGATCACAAACCAGATAGACACATTTGATGTTATACAGGAGACGGATGTGGAGTTAATGGCAAAACAAAGACCATTCCTCTATGACAATGACTGCACACACACACACAATGGTGAAGTGGAACCAATTCTGTTTACTGGTACCTGAACTTTGCCACGCCCAAGAAGACTCACACCATTCGAATCTATCATCGAGGTAGCAATATGATTCGGGTAAAGAATGCCACTCTAAGGGCTTTCTCTGACACTGGCGGCATAGTGTTCCAGTATAATGATATATCATACCTAATATTTCTTTGAACACTATTGTAGTCAACACACAAACGCCAATGGCACACATTAAGATTTAGTTCTCACCGACCTTTTCGGAGGACGGAGTGCACTGACGGTATGTGAGGTGCAAACATATACAGACACCTATTGTCTGGACGAGCATTCTTGGTCGTTTTGTGCAATGTTTTGTGGGTTAGTATAGGCTGCAATGCCATCATCGGTATGTGTCACGGCAACTATTCACATGGGATCTATGGACAAGACTGTTTGTCGGGTCGTGTCTTAGTGTCTGTCCTTTATTTGAGGAAAAATCCGGAAAATGCATACAATGTAAACATCCTGGCTATACCTGTAATGATACTTATTTGGTAATTTTGGGATACAGTGTGAACAGACGTGTTCTGATGGCTGTGACATCATATGTGACCCGGAAAGTGCAGACTGTACGTGCAAGGAAACATACTACGAGTCAGATTGCACTCTTAAATGTCCGGACAACTGTTTCAACGACACCTGTGAACAGTCAATCGGGAACTGTACATGCAAGAGAAGGGCCAGACTGCACTCTGAAATCTCCAGACGTTTGAAACGAAACCTGTGATTCCCACGTTCAGAAGAGTCTGCCGACTACAACAAGCCCAAGCATTTGGACACTTTAATGTGTTTCTGTGCTAGACATGGCTCATATCTTGATGTGTTTCTGTGCTAGCCATGGCTCATATCTTGGCTTGTGTGTGTTGGCCATGCTCATATCTTGGTGTGTGTCATGTTAGTCATATCTCATATCTTGGTGCGTCCGTATTAATCATGTCTCATACCTTTGTGTGTGCGTGTCTGGGTTAGTGATATTTCTTTTCTTGTGTGCATGGCTATGTTAGTCATGTGTCATATATCTTGATGTGTGTCAGTGTTAATCATGCCTCGTATCGCTGCGTGCGCGTGTCTGTGTTAGTCACATCTCACATCTTTGTGTGTGCATCTCTAGTGACTCGGACAGATGGTGCTCGTAAACCTGGGGAGCCCGACTATCTAAGGGCAGAATCCCTACAGAAAAGACAACCTGCAGGCTTGCAGGAAGATTGGGGACAATCAAAGGCTAGGGAAAGCAAAACCCGAATAAAATGCTGACTGAAATCGGATGCACTGGGATCTGGCGAACTCTACTTATGTTGTTCTGTCTGTGGGGGCGATCAACACACTTAGCCTGACTGCTGACTTCATGTGGGAGTCTGAATCCTATTCTGAGTCCTGATCGCAGAGAGAGAGAGAGATATTTGTCCACTTGTCTTTATTTTGCACTGAGGTGATGTTTTTTTTTTTTTTTTTTCTTTGTGGTCTTTTTGCTATTAATTCCGAGTCCTTTATTTTTGCTTTCTTTCACTATAATGTCCAACATGGACATCCGTTTCCAAGATGGCGGATCTAGTCCACGTCCTCTCGATAGCTGCAGAAAATGCACCCAAGGTCTGATTAATTTCGGATCTTCATTGCACTTTTCTGCGTAAAAGTCAAAATGATGATATGCTTGATACATCTTTGTCGCTAAGACGAGGTCGTAGGTCGACAACAGTCCGTTTTTGACGAATCAAGTGTTTGTGAGTGAGACATTCCACCGTCCAGACTTCATCTGTGCTTTACGTCACATTAGTGCTGTTCAAGACCGTTATTGGGATTCTTTGACGCAAGTTTATTTCCACGTTACACATTAATGTAAACTACTTCGTCAGTCGCAGTTTTGTCTCTTTGGGAAGTTGCTTCGTGTATTGTTCGTCGTAGACTGTTTACACTTGAGTAATCAGACATAAGTCTAAAGGTATCGAGATTATGAGTTTGGCGACATGTGTCCTACGTCATCGTATTGGTTCCCTAAACCGGCCGTGCGCAAATCTTACGGTCTGCTGTTTGATGTGCACAAGAATAAATTGACGACTGACTGTGTGTCTATATGTTCGGAATTGGAGTCATCAACGATGGCCTAACATCAAGTGCTACGATGATCATCATTTTCGGAGGACGTGACTTACGGTATATGGGGATAGGCGCGGGAAACAAATGGAGAACTACTACGCATGAAATGTGTTCCTTGTTGCAGTTTCCTCATATTACAAGTCGCATGTCTGTGTTAGTCACCTCTAGTGACTCGGCAGATGGTGCTCGTAAACCTGGGAAGGCCGACCATCTAAGGGCAGAATCCCCCGACAGAAAAGATCAACTGCTGCCTTGCAGGAAGATTGGGGACAATCAAAGGCTAAAAAAGCAACCTGAAAAAATGCTGGCTGAAATCGGATGCACTGGGCCACTGGCGCAGAACACAGTGCAACGTATTACGGGTGTTCAGTCAGAGTGGATCTGACAGACTCTAATTGTGATGTTCTGTCTGTGGGGGCGATCACACACTTAGCCTGACAGCTGACTTCATATGAGAGTCTGGAATCCTTACTCTGATTGAGTCCTGAACGCAGAGAGAGAGAGAGAGATGTCCAACATTTCTTGTAACTCATTCTCACTCTTAGCGATTAAGACTGTACCATCAGCATAACTTAGATTATTTATATTATGACCTCCAATTGTTATTACCGCATTATAGATCTTAAAATTATCTCACTATAAAAATTAAACAAATCTGGTGACAGCACACAACCTTGTCTAACACCCTGTTTTATTTGTTGAAACATTCCCAATTGATTTCAGTTCTTATGGCCGCTGTTTGTTGCCAGTACATAAAGCTGTTCGAATGCCCATTCTTGTTGCCCTTCCATCATTCAAGCAGACTAAATCGACTCTATATAGTTGCGTTCTCTACTTCTCCCTGCTTGTTGGTTATGACGTTACCCCACTGGTTTCCTCTAGCATTAAAGTCTCAAAAAGCAAAAATGCTGACAGACAAAAAGATATAATAGATATATATGGCTGGAATATATAACAGAACTATTTCATGATCAAAGAGACAAAAAACCAAGTATAAAATGTAAATCATTCTATAAAATCTTAAAATCTAAGGTGGAAAAAGCTATACAAGCAATGCAAAAGGGACAGGACTGGACAGCATACAGTAAAGATAGGAAATGATACAAATGGAGATGGAGTCATGTCTTTGGCACTAGAAGATTTTTGGTATTGACGTGATTGCAGACATATATCTCGACATACACCATACAGGATACTTCTTCTGCAATCAACTCAATAGAGTAGATTCCAGACTCTCTTATGAAGGCAGCTGTCGGTTGCCCCGTATAGTTTCTCTTCCTGGTGGTGGGTGGTGAACTACATTGTCCTTCTCAGTGGCAATCTGGGGGGCAATCCTGTAGAACATATTTTGTGTGTCATGTTATCCAGTGTACTGTATTATCCAATGGCTGGTATTTTGGCTTTGATGAACATGTCGTTTCTCATTCTGTTGTGGCGAGTGCATTCCCCTGAATGATGATAGTTTCCCTTCCTGATAGTTGGAGGTATCCATCCCTCTCGTTATACTTTGGGTGTTCTTGTTTCCATTTTCATGATACTATTATGGATTTGGCTTCATCGTAGCTGACCAGATGGTTATTGAGTTATTGAGTTATTGAGTTATTTGCGAGTCATCATCATTGCACTCCGAACATGTCCATAGGTTCTCAGATCCCTCCTCAGCAATTCCCTCAGTGTCCACGACTGACGACTCCCAGTTCTATGTTGGTTGATAAGTCTTCTTACACGGCCACCAAGTTTCTCATTTCTGGCTGTGCCCATCTTAACTCCCATTTCCATCATCCGAAGAAGCGACGTTGATCTATGTTTGTCGAAGTCCTATGCTCTTCCCACATCTCGAGTGCATTGATGACGTCCGCCCGATCCATCGGTTGCCCGTCCTCAACGACAGCGCAGCTAGCCAACCTGTCCGCTCTCTCATTTCCCCGTACTCCCGCATGTCCAGGGACATAGACAAAGGTGACCAAAGGTTACGTATTTTGGATTTCTGCAACGACTCTACCCATTGCATGCGTATAAAGCCCGCCTCCACTTTTTTTATCATGCTCATCGAATCACTCAGTATACATGCGTGATGTAGTCTTGTGACTCTAAAAAATTTGAATGCCTTGGTCACTGCCATCACCTCCATTGTCATGCTACTCTTGTCATGGCGTATGCACCACTGTCTTCCTTGGCTATTCTGCCTGCCGAAACGTGCTGTAAATGCCCATGCACTTTTTTCGTGTCGTCTTACAGATCCGTCTGTATAGATGACTGCATCTTTCTCATCGGTGTTATCGCAGATGAGACCGTTGACCTCAGCATTAACCACGACTGGGTTCTGTTCCCTACTTTTCTGTCGAGTGTGACAATACATGAGAAAGTCCCCTTGAATGACGTAGGCACCGGTATCCACTCCTCACCAACGCTGAGATTGGTAAGCCCACATACCTGTTTGATGACATCTTCTGCTCGGCCCACCCATGATTTGCCTCTTTTTAGCCTGGTACCTTTCTCTGTTTGAGCACGTGGTGCAATGGATGCTCTGTATCTGTACTAATCTTCAGGTATGCTCGTGCTCTCCAGATCTTGATTCTGTCATCCGTGTTGGAAAGTCAAGAAGATACCTCATTGCCACACAGGGAGTGTCCTCGTACATCCCAGGATAATGCGCATGGCTTCATTTTGTATTTCTCTCCAGCCTATCAATTTGAGTCGTACTGACAGTAAGAATGGCCAGGGCATACTCGATTGGTGCGAGGACTAATCCCTGGAACAGAAGAGTAAGTAGCCTCTGCTCGATGTTGGCAGCTGCCATGACCTTCAAGGCGGCTAATCCTTTGCGGGATTTTGTTATCACATGGTCAACGTGGTCCCGAAAACACAGGCTGCGATCAAACTTAGCTCCGAGGTATGTCATCACTTGTCCCTGGTCACCTCATCAGCTCCCATTCGTACTACCGTTGCGGTCGTATTAACGATATGATTGTTAAGGGAGAACCATGAAACTGATGCTTTATTAGGATTAACCAAGGCACCTGAAACCCCACACCAGGAAGAAATGCGATCGAGTTCGTCTTGCATTGTGGAGGCTGTGTAGCCACTCCTCCTTAATCTGGCCACTCTGAATACTGGCATTAAACTCATTGGCCAGTGTTGTCAAGTCGTCATCAGCTAAATCGCCTATGTCATCATACCGAACACCATCTTGACCAGGAGCAGTGTTGTGTGACCTTTTAAGTGTCGCGCGAATGGTATCGGTTGTGATTGTGAGATCTTCTTCCACCCTACATCCTCACACAAATTTGACAAAGTTCCCCGTATACTCATTCTTACAGCCTCATTTCTTTGGTCCGTCTGCTCAATGTAGCGGCAAGCAGGGCCTTCCCTTTGCTCTCATCAGATTTGTGCCATATCTGGTCTGTGCTCTGAAAGTCTGGTATACCTCTGTGTCGTGGTGTGCCATTCATGCACTGATGAAGGCGCCAGAATGTGGCTAGCGATTTTTCTGAGCACACTTTTTTACAGAAGTCATCCCATTTGGCATCCTTAGCCTGCTTAGCGCATAGTTTAAAGTGCATCATTTTTTGGTCGACCTCTACTTTCAGACGCTTCAAGAGCTCAGTTGTGTTCTACCATACCTTCTGGCTTTTTGCCATGTCTTGACCGTTTGTCTCTTGCTCCGCAAGCTTCCTCGACATCTACGTTCCACCAGGGTGGTCCCTTGTAGTAATCTCCAATCCCTCCCTCTTTAGCTAATTTGTCTGCGCGATGACCACTCTCTGGAAGTTATTGCTATTATTATCAAGTCATCTAACTCACTATTCCTGTGGGTTTTTTAGAGCTGTTAGGTCAGTATTAGGTCAGTCAGTATCACCAATTTCTTGTGCATGTCATTTTTTGTTTTGGATAGCCAGTTTTGCAACGTCTTTGAGGCTTCAGCTTCTGCTTTATTTGAGAATTTTCCAAGTAATTGACTTGGTGATCCTCGTTATTAAGCCCCAAGAACACACTTCCTTCTCCATTTCTGGTGGCATTTGTAGCAGAGCCTCTGTGTATATGTGTGACCAGGAGTCCTGTGGGTAGTTGTCGTTTGTGTGTTTTTTCTACTATGTCTTTTTTTGTTTGGGTGCATTTTTTATGATTCCTATTATGTCTTCCTTAAGTTCTGGTATGTGTTTCCCATGAGAAGTCATATCAGATGGGCTTATTGTGATGGGTTTCAGCATTGTTTGGAACAGTACTAGTTGCCAGTTCTTTGGAGATTGCAGCGAAGTTATTGTTATTGTTATGGAAGGCAAACGAATTAAAATCCATAATGCTCAAGCGCACGTGCCAGTGGAATCATCCGAATTACTAACTCATCTCCCAAACAAAGAAAGGTATTTTTTGACCCCATCAAAGCAGTCTACGAAGTCAAACCAGTTATTCTTTGGTGCATGGCTAGGAAGCCTTTTATATTTCTCCGCTTGTCGCATTACTTTAGTTTTCTGTCTTTCTTATAAGGGTTGTAACCTGTTACTATTTCTAGAGTCTCGATAGGTATAGATTTCATAGCACCAGTGATGAAACGGCAGCCTGGTTTTGTGATCTGTTAATTTTGCTAAATGTGATTTTTAAGTGGTTAGCCCAGGCTGTGACTCCATACTCTAGGTCTTACTCTTTCTACGTATAGTCGTTTTGAAGATATTGCTGTCTGCTCCCCATTCTGTTCCTGCCAATTTCTTCATAATATGTGTTCGTTTCCTGGCTCTCTTGTTTGCTTTGTCTATTTGATTTATCCGTGTCATTCTGCGATCCATGGTGACGGCTATATATTTGGGTTTTGGTCATTAGGATCTTGAAGTTTGCTTGGTGAACTTTGTGACGCTGGCTGCGTGAACCCGAAGCCGTCGGTTGGGATTGAACCCTACCTCTTGTCCTTTGTAGTCCAATTCACTAACCACTGAACTATCTCGGTTCCCGGGTCCCCGATAAGTTTACAATTAATATAATTAATGCTCGCTATCACTAGTTTATAAGAGCTGAGCTGGAATTAATTAACTAGTAAAGAATGAATAAAGTCTGTGAAACAGTGATTCTATAGTTCGTTCAGAAATTCGTGCCCACAGAATTTATTAATTATCTCGGAAACTGATGAATTTCAGTAATTCTTTTTTTCAAAAAATCTTATTTTGTCACCGACCTTAAATCTGATTTTGTTTGTCATGCATTTAGGAAAGATTTTTGTTTCTTTGATTTAATTATTGACAAATATGATTTTCTTGGCTGTCCAATATGCCCAAAAATCTGAACCTACTTTCCTGTTTGATAACAACGACATCTCATATAATCCGGACACAGTTCCCTATTCAGTTGAGGCAACTCTCAATCAATCTTTGCCGCACTCCGGTGTAGGATTTATGTGAATGACTTAACAGATATGGACAGTTTCACAGTAAATCTGAATGGTTCTGCTCATGTAACAATGTATCAAGGTTTGTAGTTAGTCCGCACGAGATTGATGTCTTTTGCTCTGAGGCTGGTCTGATCAACAAGTTACGGATTGAAGGGGCGATAGTTGCAAATATCTGCTCCATCTACATTGGCGGGGGTCGGAATGTGGCTCTCAAACAGATCACAAACCAGATAGACACATTTGATGTTATACAGGAGACGGATGTGGACCAGAGGCCTCAGTTATGGCAAAACAAGACCATTCTCTATGACAATGACTGCACACACACACACAATGGTGAAGTGGAAACCAATTCTGTTTAGTGGTACCTGAACTTTGCCACGCCCCAGAAGACTCACACCATTCGAATCTATCATCGAGGTAGCAATATGATTCGGGTAAAGAATGCCACTCTAAGGGCTTTCTCTGACACTGGCGGCATAGTGTTCCAGTATAATGATATATCATACCCTAATATTTCTGTGAACACTAGTCAACACACAAACGCCAATGGCACACATTAAGATTTAGTTCTCACCGACCTTTTCGGAGGACGGAGTGCACTGACGGTATGTGAGGTGCAAACATATACAGACACCTATTGTCTGGACGAGCATTCTTGGTCGTTTTGTGCATGTCTTGTGGTGTAGTATAGGCTGCAATGCCATCATCGGTCTGTGTCACGGCAACTGTTCACATGGGATCTATGGACACGACTGTTTGTCGGGTCTTGTCTTAGTGTCTGTCCTTTATTTGAGGAAAAATCCGGAAATTGCATACAATGTAAACATCCTGGCTATACCTGTAATGACACTTATCCCGATGGTAATTTTGGGATACAGTGTGAACAGACGTGTTCTGATGGCTGTGACATCATATGTGACCCGGAAAGTGCAGACTGTACGTGCAAGGAAACATACTACGAGTCAGATTGCACTCTTAAATGTCCGGACAACTGTTTCAACGACACCTGTGAACAGTCAATCGGGAACTGTACATGCAAGAGAGGGCAGACTGCACTCTCAAATCTCCGGACTTTTGAACGAAACCTGTGATTCCACGTTCAGAAGAGTCTGCCGACTACAACAATCCAAGCATTTGGACACTTTAATGTGTTTCTGTGCTAGGACATGGCTCATATCTTGATGTGTTTCTGTGCTAAGCCATGGCTCATATCTTGGCTTGTGTGTGTTGGCCATGGCTCATATCTTGGTGTGTGGTCATTTTTAGTCATATCTCATATCTTGGTGGCGTCCGTATTAATCATGTCTCATACCTTTGTGTGTGCATGTCTGGGTTAGTGATATCTCTTATCTTGTGTGCATGGCTATGTTAGTCATGTGTCCATATATTTTGATGTGTGTCAGTGTTAAAATCATGCTCGTATCGCTGCGTGCGTGTCTGTGTTAGTCCATCTCACATCTTTTTGTGTGCATCTCTAGTGACTCGGACAGATGGTGCTCGTAAACCTGGGAGGGCCGACCATCTAAGGCAGAATCCCCCTACAGAAAAACAACCTGCAGGCTGCAGGAAGATTGGGGACAAGGCTAGGGAAAGCAAACCCGAATAAAATGCTGACTGAAATCGGATGCACTGGGATCTGGCGAACTCTACTTATGATGTTCTGTCTGTGGGGGCGATCAACACACTTAGCCTGACTGCTGACTACATGTGGGAGTCTGGAATCCTATTATGAGTCCTGATCGCAGAGAGAGAGAGAGAGAGAGATTGTCCACTTGTCTTTATTTTGCACTGAGGTGATGTATTTTTCTTTGTGGTCTTTTTGCTATTAATTCCGAGTCCTTTATTTTTGCTTTCTTTCACTATAATGTCCAAATTTCTTGTAACTCATTCTCATTCTTAGCGATTAAGACTGTACCATCATCATAACTTAGATTATTTATATTATGACCTCCAATTGTTATTACCGGCATTATAGATCTTAAAATAATCTCACTATAAAAAATTAAACAAATCTGGTGACAGCAACAACCTTTCTAACACCCTGTTTTATTGTTGAAACATTCCCAATTGATTCCAGTTCTTATGGCCGCTGTTTGTTGCCAGTACATAAAGCTGTTCGAATGCCCATTCTTGTTGCCCTTTCCATCATTCAAGCAGACTAAATCGACTCTATAAGTTGCGTTCTCTACTTCTCCCTGCTTGTTGGTTATGACGTTACCCCACTGGTTTCCTCTAGCATTAAAGTCTCAAAAAACAAAAATGCTGACAAGACAAAAAAGATATAATAGATATATGGCTGGAATATATAACAGAACTATTTCATGATCAAAGAGACAAAAAAACCAAGTATAAAAATGTAAATCAGCTATAAAATCTTAAAAATCTAAGGTGGAAAAGCTATACAAGCAATGCAAAAGGGACAGGACTGGACAGCATACAGTAAAGATAGGAAATGATACAAATGGAGATGGAGTCATGTCTTTGGCACTAGAAGATTTGGTATTGACGTGATTGCAGACATATATCTCGACATACACCATACAGGATACTTCTTCTGCAATCAACTCAATCAGAGTAGGATTCCAGACTCTCTTATGAAGCAGCTGTCGTTTGCCCCGTATAGTTTCTCTTCCTGCGTGGTGGTGTGAACTACATTGTCCTTCTCAGTGGCAATCTTGGGGGCAATCCTGTAGAACTATTTTGTTGTCATGTTATGCTTCATCGTAGCTGACCAGATCGTTCTCCTTGTAGTATCTCCATCCCTCCTCTCTTAGCTAATTTGTCTGCGCGATGACCACTCTCTGGAAGTTATTGCTATTATTATCAAGTCATCTAACTCACTATTCCTGTGGGTTTTTTAGAGCTGTTAGGACTGACAGGGCATCAGTCAGTATCACCAATTTCTTGTGCATGTCATTTTTGTTTTGGATAGCCAGTTTTGCACGTCTTTGAGGGCTTCAGCTTCCGCTTATTTGAGAATTTTCCATTAGTAATTGACTTGGTGATCCTCGTTATTAAGCCCCAAGACACACTTCCTCTCCATTTCTGGTGGCATTTGTAGCAGAGCCATCTGTGTATATGTGTGACCAGGAGTCCTGTGGGTAATTGTCGTTTGTGTGTTTTTCCACTATGTCTTTTTTTGTTTGGGTGCTTTTTTATGATTCCTATTATGTCTTCCTTAAGTTCTGGTATTTGTTTTGTGTTTCCCATGAGAAGTCATATCAGATGGGCTTATTGTGATGGGTTTCAGCATTGTTTGGAACAGTACTAGTTGCCAGTTCTTTGAGATTGCAGCGAAGTTATTGTTATTGTTATGGAAGGCAAACGAATTAAAATCCATAATTGCTCAAGCGCACGTGCCAGTGGAATCATCCGAATTACTAACACATCTCCAAACAAAGAAAGGTATTTTTTGACCCCATCAAAGCAGTCTACGAAGTCAAACCAGTTATTCTTTGGTGCATGGCTAGGAAGCCTTTATATTTCTCCGCTTGTCGCATTACTTTAGTTTTCTGTCTTTCTTATAAGGTTGTAAACCTGTTACTATTTCTAGAGTCTCGATAGGTATAGATTTCATAGCACCAGTGATGAAACGGCAGCCTGGTTTTGTGATCTGTTATTTTGCTAATGTGATTTCTAAGTGGTTAGCCCAGGCTGTGACTCCATACTCTAGGTCTTACTCTTTCTACGTATAGTCGTTTCAAGATATTGCTGTCTGCTCCCCATTCTGTTCCTGCCAATTTCTTCTAATATGTGTTCGTTTCCTGGCTCTCTTGTTTGCTTTGTCTATCTGATTTATCCGTGTCATTCTGCGATCCATGGTGACGGCTATATATTTTGGTTTTGGTCATTAGGATCTTGAAGTTTGCTTGGTGAACTTGGTGACGCTGGCTGCGTGAACCCGGAAGCCGTCGGTTGGGATTGAACCCTACCTCTTGTCCTTTGTATCCAATTCACTAACACTGAGCGGTTCACGGGTCACCGATAAGTTTACAATTAATATAATTAATGCTCGCTACACTAGTTTATAAGAGCTGTCTGGAATTAATTACTAGTAGAACAATGAACGAGAAGTCTGTGAAAACAGTGCTTCTATAGTTCGTTCAGAAATTCGTGCCCACAGAAATTATTAATTATCTCGGAAACTGATGAATTTCAGTAATTCTTTTTTCAAAAAATCTATTTTGTCACCGACCTTAAATCTGATTTTTTTGTCATGCATCATTTAGGAAGATTTTTTTTTTTTTTAATTTAATTATTCTCAAATATGATTTTTCAAATATGCCCAAAAATCTGAACCTACTTTCCTGTTTGATACAACGACATCTCATATAATCCGGACACATTCCCTACATCAGTTGAGGCAACTCTCAATCAATCTTTGCCGCACCCTGGTGTAGGATTATGTGAATGACTTAACAGATACGGACAGTTTCACAGTAAATCTGAATGGTTCTGCCTCATGTAACAATGTATCAAGGTTTGTAGTTAGTCCGCACGAGATTGATGTCTTTTGCTCTGAGGCTGGTCTGATCACAAGTTACGGATTGAAGGGGCGATAGTTGCAAATATCTGCTCCATCTACATTGGCGGGGGTCGGAATGTGGCTCTCAAACAGATCACAAACCAGATAGACACATTTGATGTTATACAGGAGACGGATGTGGACCAGAGGCCTCAGTTAATGGCAAAACAAAGACCATTCTCTATGACAATGACTGCACACACACACACAATGTGGAAGTGGAACCAATTCTGTTTACTGGTACCTGAACTTTGCCACGTCCCCAGAAGACTCACACCATTCGAATCTATCATCGAGGTAGCAATATGATTCGGGTAAGAATGCCACTCTAAGGGCTTTCTCTGACACTAGCGGCATAGTGTTCCAGTATAATGATATATCATCCTAATATTTCTTGAACACCATTGTAGTCAACACACAAACGCCATGGCACACATTAAGATTTAGTTCTCACCGACCTTTTCGAGGACGGGAGTGCACTGGACGGTATGTGAGGTGCAACCATATACAGACACCTATGTCTGGACGAGCATTCTTGGTCGTTTTGTGCAATGTCTTGTGGGTGTAGTATAGGCTGCAATGCCATCATCGTTATGTGTCACGGCAACTGTTCACATGGATCTATGGACACGACTGTTTGTCGGTCTTGTCTTAGTGTCTGTCCTTTATTTGAGGAAAAATCCGGAAAATGCATACAATGTAAACATCCTAGCTATACCTGTAATGACACTTATCCCGATGGTAATTTTGGGATACAGTGGGAACAGACGTGTTCTGATGGCTCTGACATCATATGTGACCCGCAAAGTGCAGACTACGTGCAAGGGAAACATACTACTGATCAGATTGCACTCTTAAATGTTCCGGACAACTGTTTCAACGACACCTGTGAACAGTCAATCGGGAACTGTACATGCCAGACTGCACTCTCAAATCCGCAGCATGCTTGAACGCCTGGACGAACTCATCGTGTGGTTTCGGATGAGCTTCAACCAAGGAATTCATGAAGCCGTCATCAGACGAGGGAAGACCAAGCAAGTAACATTCAGTGTGGCGAACAGAGGATCCCAAACATCTGCGAGGAGCCAATAAAAGAGTATAGGCAGAGTATATGATGCCTCATTGAAAGACACACGAAGCAGTCCAGAGAGTAAGGAGATGGCAGAGCAAGGGCTACATATCTTCGACCGGAATAGAGCTTTTAGACTTCAAAATCTGGTGCCTCCAGTTCATGTTGATACCTAAACTGTTATGGCCTCTTCTATATATGAGATCGGCTCAAGTACGGTGGAACATGGAGAGAAGATTAGCAAGTACGCGCGGAAATGGATGGGAGTACCACCAGGACTGACAAGATGTTGCACCGTAAAATGAAAGCCAAGCTGTCCCGTTCAAGTCCGTCCTATAGAATATAAGCCGGCAGGCCAGACTGGCAGTTATGCTGAAAGCTCCAAACGAAACTGACAGTGAAGACCGCTCGGAAGTGGTAGGCTGCGCAACAGTACCGAACACGTGAGAGTCTCCAATTAAAGAAGTAATGGGCTACACGCAGACCAACAGGCGTGGATTTTGTCACGGAGATGGAGGTCAAAGCATCAAATAAAAAACGTACGTCAGGGAGATCAAAGATGTCGAGCAGAACAAGCGTGTGCAAATGGCAGCACAACAGGTGCAGCAAGGTCAATGACCACATGGAATACGGCCTTGCAGAGGACATGTGACATATATCAGCTATATAATCAGATCGATGTACGATTCTTCTACGATCACATGCAACCTTGTGAAGTGGTGGGGAAGACACGCATCGATGTCCTCTTTGCGGAGGAAAGACAGACTTTTGAGAATGTTCTTTCGAATGCAAGAACGCCACAAGGGCGGTACACAAGGCGATACAACAGAGTGCTGCATGAACTGGCTGTCATCGTGGATGGGCGCGGATGTAGGCCAACAGTAAGTTCGACCAGCTACGACTAACACCGATTTTTTGAGAGCAGACAGGCCGCACGCCCCCAAGATGAACAACTGGACAACTCCACTATCCTGGACATAACAAACGATTGAGGATGGCGTTGACCTCCCATGGCGATGGAAGTACCCAGAGTGCATTTTGAGATCTAAAATGAGCCTGACATTGCACTCTGCACGTCAAATATGACGTGGTACACGATATGATGGGTACAAATAATAATACATAAATATTATTATATGGGGAACTTCCGAGGCGATAATAGGAATAATAGAACAAAGAAGTATGTGTTAGCACTCGGAAAAATTGACAGACAAACAACAATAGAAAAAAACGAAGAACAATATATGGTCCGAAGTGGGATCGAACCCGTACTCAGTGGCACCGCGCCTTGCCACGAGAAGCCGAACGCTTGGTACACTGCCACGCAGCCAACTAAAAATTGGCTATTGCAGTAGTGTCTTCCACGAAAGGCGATCTCAATGACTATAGCATAGGGTAACGATCACAGACCGGAAATAAATTGTATATTTGTACTTTCCTATTAATGCAAGTATCTCCCAGTAGGGCTGAATACTTGTGTTGTAGACAAACATTTATTGGACGAAACAGCACGAATAGTAGTTCCCAGTGGTTATATACTGGGTACAAATAATAATACATAAATATTATTATATGGGGAACTTCCGAGGCGATAATAGGGAATAATAGAACAAGAAGTATGTGTTAGCACTCGGAAAAATTGACAGACAAACAACAATAGAAAAAAACGAAGAACAATATATGGTCCGAAGTGGGATCGAACCCATACTCAGTGGCACCGCGCCTTGCCACGAGAAGCCGAACGCTTGGTACACTGCCACGCAGCCAACTAAAAAATTGGCTATTGCAGTAGTGTCTTCCAAGAAAAGGCGATCTCAATGACTATAGCATAGGGTAACGATCACAGACCGGAAATAAATTGTATATTTGTACTTTCCTATTAATGCAAGTATCTCCCAGTAGTATTTGTTAGCTGAATACTTGTGTTGTAGACAAACATTTATTGGACGAAACAGCACGAATAGTAGTTCCCAGTGGATATATACTGGGTACAAATAATAATACATAAATATTATTATATGGGAACTTCCGAGGCGATAATAGGGAATAATAGAACAAAGAAGTATGTGTTAGCACTCGGAAAAATTGACAGACAAACAACAATAGAAAAAAACGAAGAACAATATATGGTCCGAAGTGGGATCGAACCCGTACTCAGTGGCACCGCGCCTTGCCACGAGAAGCCGAACGCTTGGTACACTGCCACGCAGCCAACTAAAAATTGGCTATTGCAGTAGTGTCTTCCACGAAAGGCGATCTCAATGACTATAGCATAGGGTAACGATCACAGACCGGAAATAAATTGTATATTTGTACTTTCCTATTAATGCAAGTATCTCCCAGTAGGGCTGAATACTTGTGTTGTAGACAAACATTTATTGGACGAAACAGCACGAATAGTAGTTCCCAGTGGTTTATACTGGGTACAAATAATACATAAATATTATTATATGGGGAACTTCCGAGGCGATAATAGGGAATAATAGAACAAAGAAGTATGTGTTAGCACTCGAAAAATTGACAGACAAACAACAATAGAAAAAAACGAAGAACAATATATGGTCCGAAGTGGGATCGAACCCGTACTCAGTGGCACCGCGCCTTGCCACGAGAAGCCGAACGCTTGGTACACTGCCACGCAGCCAACTAAAAAATTGGCTATTGCAGTAGTGTCTTCCAGAAAGGCGATCTCAATGACTATAGCATAGGGTAACGATCACAGACCGGAAATAAATTGTATATTTGTACTTTCCTATTAATGCAAGTATCTCCCAGTAGGGCTGAATACTTGTGTTGTAGACAAACATTTATTGGACGAAACAGCACGAATAGTAGTTCCCAGTGGTTATATACTGGGTACAAATAATAATACATAAATATTATTATATGGGGAACTTCCGAGGCGATAATAGGGAATAATAGAACAAAGAAGTATGTGTTAGCACTCGGAAAAATTGACAGACAAACAACAATAGAAAAAAAACGAAGAACAATATATGGTCCGAAGTGGGATCGAACCCGTACTCAGTGGCACCGCGCCTTGCCACGAGAAGCCGAACGCTTGGTACACTGCCACGCAGCCAACTAAAAAATTGGCTATTGCAGTAGTGTCTTCCACGAAAGGCGATCTCAATGACTATAGCATAGGGTAACGATCACAGACCGGAAATAAATTGTATATTTGTACTTTCCTATTAATGCAAGTATCTCCCAGTAGGGCTGAATACTTGTGTTGTAGACAAACATTTATTGGACGAAACAGCACGAATAGTAGTTCCCAGTGGTTATATACTGGGTACAAATAATAATACATAAATATTATTATATGGGGAACTTCCGAGGCGATAATAGGGAATAATAGAACAAAGAAGTATGTGTTAGCACTCGGAAAAATTGACAGACAAACAACAATAGAAAAAAACGAAGAACAATATATGGTCCGAAGTGGGATCGAACCCGTACTCAGTGGCACCGCGCCTTGCCACGAGAAGCCGAACGCTTGGTACACTGCCACGCAGCCAACTAAAAAATTGGCTATTGCAGTAGTGTCTTCACGAAAGGCGATCTCAATGACTATAGCATAGGTAACGATCACAGACCGGAAATAATTGTATATTTGTACTTTCCTATTATGCAAGTATCTCCCAGTAGGGCTGAATACTTGTGTTGTAGACAAACATTTATTGGACGAAACAGCACGAATAGTAGTTCCCAGTGGTTATATACTGGGTACAAATAATAATACATAAATATTATTATATGGGGAACTTCCGAGGCGATAATAGGGATAATAGAACAAAGAAGTATGTGTTAGCACTCGGAAAAATTGACAGACAAACAACAATAGAAAAAAACGAAGAACAATATATGGTCCGAAGTGGGATCGAACCCGTACTCAGTGGCACCGCGCCTTGCCACGAGAAGCCGAACGCTTGGTACACTGCCACGCAGCCAACTAAAAAATTGGCTATTGCAGTAGTGTCTTCCACGAAAGGCGATCTCAATGACTATAGCATAGGGTAACGATCACAGACCGGAAATAAATTGTATATTTGTACTTTCCTATTAATGCAAGTATCTCCCAGTAGGGCTGAATACTTGTGTTGTAGACAAACATTTATTGGACGAAACAGCACGAATAGTAGTTCCCAGTGGTTATATACTGGGTACAAATAATAATACATAAAATATTATTATATGGGGAACTTCCGAGGCGATAATAGGGAATAATAGAACAAAGAAGTATGTGTTAGCACTCGGAAAAATTGACAGACAACAACAATAGAAAAAAACGAAGAACAATATATGGTCCGAAGTGGGATCGAACCCGTACTCAGTGGCACCGCGCCTTGCCACGAGAAGCCGAACGCTTGGTACACTGCCACGCAGCCAACTAAAAAATTGGCTATTGCAGTAGTGTCTTCCACGAAAGGCGATCTCAATGACTATAGCATAGGGTAACGATCACAGACCGGAAATAAATTGTATATTTGTACTTTCCTATTAATGCAAGTATCTCCCAGTAGGGCTGAATACTTGTGTTGTAGACAAACATTTATTGGACGAAACAGCACGAATAGTAGTTCCCAGTGGTTATATACTGGGTACAAATAATAATACATAAATATTATTATATGGGGAACTTCCGAGGCGATAATAGGGAATAATAGAACAAAGAAGTATGTGTTAGCACTCGGAAAAATTGACAGACAAACAACAATAGAAAAAAACGAAGAACAATATATGGTCCGAAGTGGGATCGAACCCGTACTCAGTGGCACCGCGCCTTGCCACGAGAAGCCGAACGCTTGGTACACTGCCACGCAGCCAACTAAAAAAATTGGCTATTGCAGTAGTGTCTTCCACGAAAGCGATCTCAATGACTATAGCATAGGGTAACGATCACAGACCGGAAATAAATTGTATATTTGTACTTTCCTATTAATGCAAGTATCTCCCAGTAGGGCTGAATACTTGTGTTGTAGACAAACATTTATTGGACGAAACAGCACGAATAGTAGTTCCCAGTGGTTATATACTGGGTACAAATAATAATACATAAATATTATTATATGGGGAACTTCCGAGGCGATAATAGGGAATAATAGAACAAAGAAGTATGTGTTAGCACTCGGAAAAATTGACAGACAAACAACAATAGAAAAAAACGAAGAACAATATATGGTCCGAAGTGGGATCGAACCCGTACTCAGTGGCACCGCGCCTTGCCACGAGAAGCCGAACGCTTGGTACACTGCCACGCAGCCAACTAAAAAATTGGCTATTGCAGTAGTGTCTTCCACGAAAGGCGATCTCAATGACTATAGCATAGGGTAACGATCACAGACCGGAAATAAATTGTATATTTGTACTTTCCTATTAATGCAAGTATCTCCCAGTAGGGCTGAATACTTGTGTTGTAGACAAACATTTATTGGACGAAACAGCACGAATAGTAGTTCCCAGTGGTTATATACTGGGTACAAATAATAATACATAAATATTATTATATGGGGAACTTCCGAGGCGATAATAGGGAATAATAGAACAAAGAAGTATGTGTTAGCACTCGGAAAAATTGACAGACAAACAACAATAGAAAAAAACGAAGAACAATATATGGTCCGAAGTGGGATCGAACCCGTACTCAGTGGCACCGCGCCTTGCCACGAGAAGCCGAACGCTTGGTACACTGCCACGCAGCCAACTAAAAAATTGGCTATTGCAGTAGTGTCTTCCACGAAAGGCGATCTCAATGACTATAGCATAGGGTAACGATCACAGACCGGAAATAAATTGTATATTTGTACTTTCCTATTAATGCAAGTATCTCCCAGTAGGGCTGAATACTTGTGTTGTAGACAAACATTTATTGGACGAAACAGCACGAATAGTAGTTCCCAGTGGTTATATACTGGGTACAAATAATAATACATAAATATTATTATATGGGGAACTTCCGAGGCGATAATAGGGAATAATAGAACAAAGAAGTATGTGTTAGCACTCGGAAAAATTGACAGACAAACAACAATAGAAAAAAACGAAGAACAATATATGGTCCGAAGTGGGATCGAACCCGTACTCAGTGGCACCGCGCCTTGCCACGAGAAGCCGAACGCTTGGTACACTGCCACGCAGCCAACTAAAAATTGGCTATTGCAGTAGTGTCTTCCACGAAAGGCGATCTCAATGACTATAGCATAGGGTAACGATCACAGACCGGAAATAAATTGTATATTTGTACTTTCCTATTAATGCAAGTATCTCCCAGTAGGGCTGAATACTTGTGTTGTAGACAAACATTTATTGGACGAAACAGCACGAATAGTAGTTCCCAGTGGTTATATACTGGGTACAAATAATAATACATAAATATTATTATATGGGGAACTTCCGAGGCGATAATAGGGAATAATAGAACAAAGAAGTATGTGTTAGCACTCGGAAAAATTGACAGACAAACAACAATAGAAAAAAACGAAGAACAATATATGGTCCGAAGTGGGATCGAACCCGTACTCAGTGGCACCGCGCCTTGCCACGAGAAGCCGAACGCTTGTACACTGCACGCAGCCAACTAAAAAATTGGCTATTGCAGTAGTGTCTTCCACGAAAGGCGATCTCAATGACTATAGCATAGGGTAACGATCACAGACCGGAAATAAATTGATATTTGTACTTTCCTATTAATGCAAGTATCTCCCAGTAGGGCTGAATACTTGTGTTGTAGACAACATTTATTGGACGAAACAGCACGAATAGTAGTTCCCAGTGTTATATACTGGGTACAAATAATAATACATAAATATTATTATATGGGGAACTTCCGAGCGATAATAGGGAATAATAGAACAAAGAAGTATGTGTTAGCACTCGGAAAAATTGACAGACAAACAACAATAGAAAAAAACGAAGAACAATATATGGTCCGAAGTGGGATCGAACCCGTACTCAGTGGCACCGCGCCTTGCCACGAGAAGCCGAACGCTTGGTACACTGCCACGCAGCCAACTAAAAAATTGGCTATTGCAGTAGTGTCTTCCACGAAAGGCGATCTCAATGACTATAGCATAGGGTAACGATCACAGACCGGAAATAAATTGTATATTTGTACTTTCCTATTAATGCAAGTATCTCCCAGTAGGGCTGAATACTTGTGTTGTAGACAAACATTTATTGACGAAACAGCACGAATAGTAGTTCCCAGTGGTTATATACTGGGTACAAATAATAATACATAAATATTATTATATGGGGAACTTCCGAGGCGATAATAGGGAATAATAGAACAAAGAAGTATGTGTTAGCACTCGGAAAATTGACAGACAAACAACAATAGAAAAAAACGAAGAACAATATGGTCCGAAGTGGGATCGAACCCGTACTCAGTGGCACCGCGCCTTGCCACGAGAAGCCGAACGCTTGGTACACTGCCACGCAGCCAACTAAAAATTGGCTATTGCAGTAGTGTCTTCCACGAAAGGCGATCTCAATGACTATAGCATAGGGTAACGATCACAGACCGGAAATAAATTGTATATTTGTACTTTCCTATTAATGCAAGTATCTCCCAGTAGGGCTGAATACTTGTGTTGTAGACAAACATTTATTGGACGAAACAGCACGAATAGTAGTTCCCAGTGGTTATATACTGGGTACAAATAATAAATACATAAATATTATTATATGGGGAACTTCCGAGGCGATAATAGGGAATAATAGAACAAAGAAGTATGTGTTAGCACTCGGAAAATTGACAGACAAACAACAATAGAAAAAAACGAAGAACAATATATGGTCCGAAGTGGGATCGAACCCGTACTCAGTGGCACCGCGCCTTGCCAGAGAAGCCGAACGTTTGGTACACTGCCACGCAGCCAACTAAAAATTGGCTATTGCAGTAGTGTCTTCCACGAAAGGCGATCTCAATGACTATAGCATAGGGTAACGATCACAGACCGGAAATAAATTGTATATTTGTACTTTCCTATTAATGCAAGTATCTCCCAGTAGGGCTGAATACTTGTGTTGTAGACAAACATTTATTGGACGAAACAGCACGAATAGTAGTTCCCAGTGGTTATATACTGGGTACAAATAATAATACATAAATATTATTATATGGGGAACTTCCGAGGCGATAATAGGGAATAATAGAACAAAGAAGTATGTGTTAGCACTCGGAAAAATGACAGACAAACAACAATAGAAAAAAACGAAGAACAATATATGGTCCGAAGTGGGATCGAACCCGTACTCAGTGGCACCGCGCCTTGCCACGAGAAGCCGAACGCTTGGTACACTGCCACGCAGCCAACTAAAAAATTGGCTATTGCAGTAGTGTCTTCCACGAAAGGCGATCTCAATGACTATAGCATAGGGTAACGATCACAGACCGGAAATAAATTGTATATTTGTACTTTCCTATTAATGCAAGTATCTCCCAGTAGGGCTGAATACTTGTGTGTAGACAAACATTTATTGGACGAAACAGCACGAATAGTAGTTCCCAGTGGTTATATACTGGGTACAAATAATAATACATAAATATTATTATATGGGGAACTTCCGAGGCGATAATAGGGAATAATAGAACAAAGAAGTATGTGTTAGCACTCGGAAAAATTGACAGACAAACAACAATAGAAAAAAACGAAGAACAATATATGGTCCGAAGTGGGATCGAAACCCGTACTCAGTGGCACCGCGCCTTGCCACGAGAAGCCGAACGCTTGGTACACTGCCACGCAGCCAACTAAAAATTGGCTATTGCAGTAGTGTCTTCCACGAAAGGCGATCTCAATGACTATAGCATAGGGTAACGATCACAGACCGGAAATAAATTGTATATTTGTACTTTCCTATTAATGCAAGTATCTCCCAGTAGGGCTGAATACTTGTGTTGTAGACAAACATTTATTGGACGAAACAGCACGAATAGTAGTTCCCAGTGGTTATATACTGGGTACAAATAATAATACATAAATATTATTATATGGGGAACTTCCGAGGCGATAATAGGGAATAATAGAACAAGAAGTATGTGTTAGCACTCGGAAAAATTGACAGACAAACAACAATAGAAAAAAACGAAGAACAATATATGGTCCGAAGTGGGATCGAACCCGTACTCAGTGGCACCGCGCCTTGCCACGAGAAGCCGAACGCTTGGTACACTGCCACGCAGCCAACTAAAAAATTGGCTATTGCAGTAGTGTCTTCCACGAAAGGCGATCTCAATGACTATAGCATAGGGTAACGATCACAGACCGGAAATAAATTGTATATTTGTACTTTCCTATTAATGCAAGTATCTCCCAGTAGGGCTGAATACTTGTGTTGTAGACAAACATTTATTGGACGAAACAGCACGAATAGTAGTTCCCAGTGGTTATATACTGGGTACAAATAATAATACATAAATATTATTATATGGGGAACTTCCGAGGCGATAATAGGGAATAATAGAACAAAGAAGTATGTGTTAGCACTCGGAAAATTGACAGACAAACAACAATAGAAAAAACGAAGAACAATATATGGTCCGAAGTGGATCGAACCCGTACTCAGTGGCACCGCGCCTTGCCACGAGAAGCCGAACGCTTGGTACACTGCCACGCAGCCAACTAAAAAATTGGCTATTGCAGTAGTGTCTTCCACGAAAGGCGATCTCAATGACTATAGCATAGGGTAACGATCACAGACCGGAAATAAATTGTATATTTGTACTTTCCTATTAATGCAAGTATCTCCCAGTAGGGCTGAATACTTGTGTTGTAGACAAACATTTATTGGACGAAACAGCACGAATAGTAGTTCCCAGTGTTTATATACTGGGTACAAATAATATACATAAATATTATTATATGGGGAACTTCCGAGGCGATAATAGGGAATAATAGAACAAAGAAGTATGTGTTAGCACTCGGAAAAATTGACAGACAAACAACAATAGAAAAAAACGAAGAACAATATATGGTCCGAAGTGGGATCGAACCCGTACTCAGTGGCACCGCGCCTTGCCACGAGAAGCCGAACGCTTGGTACACTGCCACGCAGCCAACTAAAAATTGGCTATTGCAGTAGTGTCTTCCACGAAAGGCGATCTCAATGACTATAGCATAGGGTAACGATCACAGACCGGAATAAATTGTATATTTGTACTTTCCTATTAATGCAAGTATCTCCCAGTAGGGCTGAATACTTGTGTTGTAGACAAACATTTATTGGACGAAACAGCACGAATAGTAGTTCCCAGTGGTTATATACTGGGTACAAATAATAATACATAAATATTATTATATGGGGAACTTCCGGGCGATAATAGGGAATAATAGAACAAAGAAGTATGTGTTAGCACTCGGAAAAATTGACAGACAAACAACAATAGAAAAAAACGAAGAACAATATATGGTCCGAAGTGGGATCGAACCCGTACTCAGTGGCACCGCGCCTTGCCACGAGAAGCCGAACGCTTGGTACACTGCCACGCAGCCAACTAAAAAATTGGCTATTGCAGTAGTGTCTTCCACGAAAGGCGATCTCAATGACTATAGCATAGGGTAACGATCACAGACCGGAATAAATTGTATATTTTGTACTTTCCTATTAATGCAAGTATCTCCCAGTAGGGCTGAATACTTGTGTTGTAGACAACATTTATTGGACGAAACAGCACGAATAGTAGTTCCCAGTGGTTATATACTGGGTACAATAATAATACATAAATATTATTATATGGGGAACTTCCGAGGCGATAATAGGGAATAATAGAACAAAGAAGTATGTGTTAGCACTCGGAAAAATTGACAGACAAACAACAATAGAAAAAAACGAAGAACAATATATGGTCCGAAGTGGGATCGAACCCGTACTCAGTGGCACCGCGCCTTGCCACGAGAAGCCGAACGCTTGGTACACTGCCACGCAGCCAACTAAAAAATTGGCTATTGCAGTAGTGTCTTCCACGAAAGGCGATCTCAATGACTATAGCATAGGTAACGATCACAGACCGAAATAAATTGTATATTTGTACTTTCCTATTAATGCAAGTATCTCCCAGTAAGGGCTGAATACTTGTGTTGTAGACAAACATTTATTGGACGAAACAGCACGAATAGTAGTTCCCAGTGGTTATATACTGGGTACAAATAATAATACATAAATATTATTATATGGGGAACTTCCGAGGCGATAATAGGGAATAATAGAACAAAGAAGTATGTGTTAGCACTCGGAAAAATTGACAGACAAACAACAATAGAAAAAAACGAAGAACAATATATGGTCCGAAGTGGGATCGAACCCGTACTCAGTGGCACCGCGCCTTGCCACGAGAAGCCGAACGCTTGGTACACTGCCACGCAGCCAACTAAAAAATTGGCTATTGCAGTAGTGTCTTCCACGAAAGGCGATCTCAATGACTATAGCATAGGGTAACGATCACAGACCGAAATAAATTGTATATTTGTACTTTCCTATTAATGCAGTATCTCCCAGTAGGGCTGAATACTTGTGTTGTAGACAAACATTATTGGACGAAACAGCACGAATAGTAGTTCCCAGTGGTTATATACTGGGTACAAATAATAATACATAAATATTATTATATGGGGAACTTCCGAGGCGATAATAGGGAATAATAGAACAAAGAAGTATGTGTTAGCACTCGAAAAATTGACAGACAAACAACAATAGAAAAAAACGAAGAACAATATATGGTCCGAAGTGGGATCGAACCCGTACTCAGTGGCAACCGCGCCTTGCCACGAGAAGCCGAACGCTTGGTACACTGCCACGCAGCCAACTAAAAAATTGGCTATTGCAGTAGTGTCTTCCACGAAAGGCGATCTCATGACTATAGCATAGGGTAACGATCACAGACCGGAAATAAATTGTATATTTGTACTTTCCTATTAATGCAAGTATCTCCCAGTAGGGCTGAATACTTGTGTTGTAGACAAACATTTATTGGACGAAACAGCACGAATAGTAGTTCCCAGTGGTTATATACTGGGTACAATAATAATACATAAATATTATTATATGGGGAACTTCCGAGGCGATAATAGGGAATAATAGAACAAAGAAGTATGTGTTAGCACTCGGAAAAATTGACAGACAAACAACAATAGAAAAAAAACGAAGAACAATATATGGTCCGAAGTGGGATCGAACCCGTACTCAGTGGCACCGCGCCTTGCCACGAGAAGCCCGAACGCTTGGTACACTGCCACGCAGCCAACTAAAAAATTGGCTATTGCAGTAGTGTCTTCCCACGAAAGGCGATCTCAATGACTATAGCATAGGGTAACGATCACAGACCGGAAATAAATTGTATATTTGTACTTTCCTATTAATGCAAGTATCTCCCAGTAGGGCTGAATACTTGTGTTGTAGACAAACATTTATTGGACGAAACAGCACGAATAGTAGTTCCCAGTGGTTATATACTGGGTACAAATAATAATACATAAATATTATAATATGGGGAACTTCCGAGGCGATAATAGGGAATAATAGAACAAAGAAGTATGTGTTAGCACTCGGAAAAATTGACAGACAAACAACAATAGAAAAAAACGAAGAACAATATATGGTCCGAAGTGGGATCGAACCCGTACTCAGTGGCACCGCGCCTTGCCACGAGAAGCCGAACGCTTGGTACACTGCCACGCAGCCAACTAAAAAATTGGCTATTGCAGTAGTGTCTTCCACGAAAGGCGATCTCAATGACTATAGCATAGGGTAACGATCACAGACCGGAAATAAATTGTATATTTGTACTTTCCTATTAATGCAAGATCTCCCAGTAGGGCTGAATACTTGTGTTGTAGACAAACATTTATTGGACGAAACAGCACGAATAGTAGTTCCCAGTGGTTATATACTGGGTACAAATAATAATACATAAATATTATTATATGGGGAACTTCCGAGGCGATAATAGGGAATAATAGAACAAAGAAGTATGTGTTAGCACTCGGAAAAATTGACAGACAAACAACAATAGAAAAACACGAAGAACATATATGGTCCGAAGTGGGATCGAACCCGTACTCAGTGGCACCGCGCCTTGCCACGAGAAGCCGAACGCTTGGTACACTGCCACGCAGCCAACTAAAAAATTGGCTATTGCAGTAGTGTCTTCCACGAAAGGCGATCTCAATGACTATAGCATAGGGTAACGATCACAGACCGGAAATAAATTGTATATTTGTACTTTCCTATTAATGCAGTATCTCCCAGTAGGGCTGAATACTTGTGTTGTAGACAAACATTTATTGGACGAAACAGCACGAATAGTAGTTCCCAGTGGTTATATACTGGGTATAT